>CAUDMG010004011.1:2500-189548 GCA_958450375.1 Homarus gammarus | reverse complement strand
CATGTTGTGTTTACTGTTGATAGTTTACCTCATGTGTTTACTGTTGATAGTTTACCTCATGTCGTGTTTACTGTTGATAGATCTAAGAACAGCACCATCCCATCCCATCCATTGTTAAAATAATAAACGGCTCCTGATTCATGTACTCTACAGCCCTGTAAATGTACTGAATGTTTATTATTATTATTATTATTATTATTATTATTATTACACATACACACACACACACACATACCTCTCACAAAATAAAAGACAGGAGGAGAGTTTGGGCAGTAATCCCCTCGTGAAGAAGAACTGCCCCACCAGCCACACTCTCTGTCAATTGCCAATAAAGTTATAATGAAAACCAGACTTCGATTCTCCTTCACGAACCACGAAGGGAATTTTAATTTCGGGTTCCTTTCCACACACTGCCTCCATCCCTCCCTCCCTCCCTCCCTCCCTCTCCACTTCCCACACGCTGTCTCCCTGTCTCTCTCACAACACACCCTCCCTCACAACACACTTCCCTCACAACACACCCTCCCTCACAGCACACCCTCCCTCACAGCACACCCTCCCTCACAACACACCCTCCCTCACAACACACCCTCCCTCACAACACACCCTCCCTCACAACACACCTGACCACCCCTCACACCTCACCACCCCTCACACCTCACCACCTCACCACCCTCACCACCTCACCACCCTCACCACCTCACCACCCTCACACCTCACCACCCCTCACACCTCACCACCACTCACTACCCCACACATCTCACTCATCACCACACCACCCCTCACACCTCACCACCACTCACACCTCACCACCACTCACTACCCCACACATCTCACTCATCACCACACCACCCCTCACACCTCACCACCCCTCACACCTCACCACCCTCACACCTCACCACCACTCACTACCCCACACATCTTACTCATCACCACACCACCCCTCACTACCCCACACATCTTACTCATCACCACACCACCCCTCACTACCCCACACATCTCACTCATCACCACACCACCCCTCACACCTCACCACCCCTCACACCTCACCAACCCTCACACCTCCCCACCCCTTACACCTCCCCACCCCTTACACCTCCCCACCCCTTACACCACACCACCCCTCACCACTCACTACCCCACACACCTCACCAACCCTCACACCTCACCACCCCTCACACCTCACCACTCCTCACACCTCACCACCCCTCACACCTCACCAACCCTCACACCTCACCACCACTCACTACCCCACACATCTCACAACACACCTCACCACCCCTCACACCTCACCACCCCTCACACCTCACCACCCCTCACACCTCACCACCACTCACTACTCCACACATCTCACAACACAGCTCACCACCCCTCACACCTCACCACCCCTAACCACCTTTTCCCGGTTCTCTCCATTATTCCACCACCATTCTTCTCTCTTTCCTCTCTATCTTATTCACCTTCACCACCTCTCTCCTCCCCTGGTAATAGTTCTTCACCTTCGTTAACAACCAATTTATCTTCGTTACTGGCAGGTGCGGTCAATCATTATGAAGTAAATAGGGATCGTAATTTTGATTGAGTAATGATTGTAATGAGACAAAATCTCACATGAAGAGGTAAGCTAGGAGGTTATAGTAGTAGAGTATTATAGCGAGAGGAAATGGTAGCGTGTCTCGAGGGTGTGATGTCAACACTGTATATTAACGCAGGCTCAGTACAAGTGTAGTATATAAAACACCAATGCGTGTTACAGCTTTATTATACTAGTTCAATAGGGGAGATTAATAGGGGGGTTCGTATACAATTTATGATAGACTATGGTATTCTCGTATAACCTAACCTCACAATTAGAATGGGCACTTCACTAAGTCGATCGTTGGGGAGGTTCGGGATCACTGCACTTCTACAGTCTACACAGCCAGCACTTACTGTTACACGTTGAGTTGACAACACTCTGTCGGTGGACCCGGCTGAGACTTCGTTACACTTAGTGGCGGGCTTCTCTCGAGCGGGACTGGGGACGTGGTAGCTGGCTCTCCCTGGTTACAAGACAACTCTCTGAGGGAGGGCTCGGACGTCCTATATATTGGAAGACCAGCCGTCAGGTTGAGCTGATCGGGGGGGGGGGGGGGGGGCGGCGAAGGGTCCCCTTACATTTGCCCTCGCTAATGTCGGGTCAGGTCTGGACGTTTTTCAGAGACTATAAGTTGTACTTTCTGGAGAAGTCATCAGGTGGGGCCGTGTGACATGAGAGGCCCTGGTTGATTTGTGGCCCCTTGAGTTGGGCTCCGAGGGTTACATTTGACCTGGCTAATGTGAGGTCAGGTCTGGACTCTCTCTGTGATGTAGGTTATTGTATATTGGGAGAGAGTCGGCTGGTGCCTTCTTACATGTTTGTTGTGGTGACATGTCACATGGGAAGGGAGCCTGGCTGATCTATAATCCTTGGTCAACCGCAGAGTTACCCTATACTTTTGACCTCCCTAATGCCGGGTCAAGTCTGGACTGTTTTCAGAGACTATAAGTTATATCTTCTGGAGAAGTCATCAGGTGGGGCCATGTGGGTTACCCTACACTTGACCTCCCTAATGTCGGGTCAAGTGTAGCCTTCTTCAGCGATGTAGGTTATTGTATATTGGGAGAGAGTCGGCTGGTGCCTTCTTACATGTTTGTTGTGGATCCGTGTCACATGGGAGTGGAGCTAGTTGATTTGTAACACCCTTGAGCACCTGTGAGGGATACCCTTACACTTGACCCCCCTAATGTCGGGTCAAGTCTGGCTTTCCTTGCGATGTAAGCTGTGGTCTGACAACCCCTCACTACATGATAGACACGTGTAATTGTTTTGATTAGTACTAGCTTATTAGTGTGTGTTGTGAACCCCAGGTAGAGTATATTAGTGTGTGTTGTGAACCCCAGGTAGAGTATATTAGTGTGTGTTGTGAACCCCAGGTAGAGTATATTAGTGTGTGTTGTGAACCCCAGGTAGAGTATATTAGTGTGTATTGTGAACCCCAGGTAGAGTATATTAGTGTGTATTGTGAACCCCAGGTAGAGTATATTAGTGTGTGTTGTGAACCCCAGGTAGAGTATATTAGTGTGTGTTGTGAACCCCAGGTAGAGTATATTAGTGTGTGTTGTGAACCCCAGGTAGAGTATATTAGTGTGTGTTGTGAACCCCAGGTAGAGTATATTAGTGTGTGTTGTGAACCCCAGGTAGAGTATATTAGTGTGTGTTGTGAACCCCAGGTAGAGTATATTAGTGTGTGTTGTGAACCCCAGGTAGAGTACATTAGTGTGTGTTGTGAACCCCAGGTAGAGTACATTAGTGTGTGTTGTGAACCCCAGGTAGAGTATATTAGTGTGTTGTGAACCCCAGATATTGACAGTTTATTTAGCCAGAAGTGGATAATAATAACAATATTATCATGGCTGAGCCAGTTGAGAACCTGAGCTCTCTTTTAGGCACCTGATATATACTATACATTTATCTCAAGGAAGTATGATGCAATATTTAGTATCATATGGAATAGTACACATAGCATGGTGGTATTAAGAACATATCAGAATGTTACATAAGAGCATAAGAATGGAGGAAACTGCAGCGGGCCTATTGGCCCATACTGGGCAGTCCCGTTTACACCCAATCCCTATTGCTCATATAAGCATCCAACCACGGTTAACACGTCGTAATTTATTTAATTTATGTATTTTACTTATTTTTTACATATACAATATGAGTAGATACACATTTTACAGTGGTGTTGATATACATAAATATGATAAGGGAGGGAAGCAGTACAACATGGTGTAAAGGCCTGGGACTTAGGGATATGAACCCCTTGCCAGCCGAATCAGGATCGTATAAAAGGAAAGTCAAGAACCATGGTTTTCTGAGGGATTACAAACAACCGTTCGAGATTGACATCTCTTTACTATGAAAAATAACACAAAACTCTGACACCACTCAACACAAACATCAAATAACAATTACGGGAGTCAAACAATTATGAGAATTAAACAATTAATGGAGTCAACAATTAAAGGAATCAAATAATTAAGAGAAATTTCCTACGACGGCGGCCCTGGAGAAGGATCAGGAAAGAAGTGATACGCTCTGGGGGGGGGGGGGGGGGGAGAGGTCAAGTCAGCTTCCTCACTTGAGCGACGGCGGGCGATGTCTTGCTACAAAGGACAAATGGCCAGGTGCACAGAGGGTGTGGAGGAACTGGCGATGAGGTGGCAGCCGCAGTAGTGGTTGGGGTAGGTGTCCGGAGATTGACAGTCGATTTGTGAAGGTCTGGGGAAACAGCCCAGGAGTCCAGGACCTATGATGAGATCACAACCAGAATTTGAAGGAACAGCGGGGTAGTGTAGTTGTACTGACGGCTGGGTAGTGTCTGGTGTGTGTCAAGGCGTCAGTCACATTCTCGCCTCCGTCTACCCCCCCCCCCAAGTGGGTTACACGAACAAGCAAGCGGGCGGCAAACAATCATCCTGCTCGTTACCGCCCTTACACATGGGTTGTATTAAGGTGGGACAAAAAGACAGAGCTGTCAGTATCATGTCTAGTTGGCAAATATACTTATTGTAATGGTAATTTCTATCAATCTACATAATAATTTCTGATAAAACGATATTGATGGTACAATAATAGCAGGAATATAAAGTAGTTATTACAAAAATATTAATATTTAGACAACAGATATTTTTTAAGAGATGATTTAAAGGAAGGGAGCGTAATCTTTGCTGGGATGGGTGGGGGTAAGTTGTTCCACACCTTCACACCGTGATATTTTATGGAGGTCTGGGACTGAGAGGAGAGCATGGAAGGTGGTCTTAGTAGCTCTGGGTGCCTTAAGTTGTATCTCTGATTGTTCCGGAACTGGAAATAATTATTGTCAACTAAGTGATTGTCAGATTTGTAAACAAATAGGGCTCAGCAGTAGGTGTTAATATCCTCGAATTTTAATATTTTCAATTTAGCAAATTGTTCGTTAGTGTGATCAGTTTTTTCAAGTAGATAATTATCCGCACAACTCTCTCCTGAGCAATAATCAGGGGTTGTATTTTTGAAGAGCCAGAGGCCCCCCATAGTGTGTGACAGTGTATCAAGTGTCGGTAAACAAGATCAAAATATATTTCTTTCATTGGTGTAAGAGTGAGTGACTGTCGAGTGTGATACAGGATACCGCACTGTTTATTGTCTTTACTGTGAAAGACTTGTATGTGGTTTCTCCAGTTAAGTTTCTCATCAATAATAACCCAAAGGATTTTAGTATTTTTTTCGTGTTTGAGGACTGCATTACCAAGGTACAGGGGGTCCAAATCTGGGGGTAGGTTTTTCCTTCTGTGAAAGATCACGTAATAGGTTTATTCGAGGTTTAAGGTCAATTTATTATGTATTATCCAGGTCCTGATTTTAGTCAATTCAGTGTTCATAGTTGTTGGCATGGAGATTACTAATACTATCGTCTTCAAAGAATTTGTATTTTGTGAGTGCGCTGGAGTCGACTATATCGTTTATGTACAACAAGAACAGCACAGAACCGAGAATGGAGCCTTGAGGGGCGCCATACTCAGATGATGATTATTATAGCAGATACACAGCTTCCTATTAGACAGAGGTGAGGTAAACCAACTGTGGGACAGGCCCCTTGCGCCATAATGCTTTAGCTTTGAAAGGAGGTTGGTATGGTCGACAGTATCAAAGGCCTTAGAGAGGTCTAGGAATATTCCGACTGTGAACTGACTGTCATCAAAGGAATTAAGATGTCATTAGTAAAGGATAACAGAGCACTCTTAGTTAACCTTCTAGCTCTTAATCCAAACTGAGAGTCTGTAAGGATGTTATTGACACTGGTGAAGGAATTAATCTACTACAGTACATGCTAGCTTCTCCAGTATCTTACTCAAGGCTGGGAGGACTGATATGGGGCGGTAATTCTTCAAGAGACCTTTGTCCCCAGATTTCTTATATGCCGGGTGAACTTTAGTCATTTTCAGTTTATCCGGAAAGACACCACTAGTGAAGGAGGAGCTACAAATGTGTAAGAGAACAACTCATTTCGCTGTCTGTTTGCAGGTAGACTCTAAATTCCTCGTGGTGATCAGGGATGCTCTTTGCAAGATTTTGGCAGCATTGATAAAATATTCATTGAAGTGGTTCGCATTGAGGGAGGGTTCCGTTACAACTGAATCATTTATTATAAAAGCTGAGTGGGGGACCGAAGGCTGAGTGTTCCTGTTCTGAATAGAATTTATGACATTCCATGTTTTCTTACTGTCGCCTGATGCTGACTGGAGCTTATTTGTATAATATCTACGTCTGGCATTTCTAACTGCTTCAGATACTCTATTTCTGATACTTCGGTAAGCATCACCGAAAGTTACGGGTCTTTCAGCAAATTTCCTTTGGAATTTGTGTTTTTCTTTTATCATTATCTTTATTTCGCTTGTGATATAGGGTTTGGAAATGGATACAGTTTTCACTGACTTAGTCTTGAGCGGGAAGCATGTATCAAAGCAAGCATTGAAGATGCAAGAGAAGTTGCAGCTGTTCACGTTAGGGTTGTCGGAGGCATAGACAAGATCCCAGTTAGCATTCATTAGATTGTTTTCAATAAGGAGCATGTTGTCGGTGCAGTAGTCTCTGCACTGGCAAACAATTACCCGGAACACGATCCGCACATCGATTAACATCCAGATTCCCAATTACTGCTGGGTAGACAGAGGCAAATGGCGTAAAGAAACTTGCCCATAATTTCACCCTGCCCCACCTACACCACCACCAACCTACAGTATAACACCTCTAACACCACCACCTACACCACCACCAACCTACAGTATAACACCTCTAACACCACCACCTACACCACCACCACCACCACCTACACCACCACCAACCTACAGTATAACACCTCTTACACCACCACCTACACCACCACCACCTACACCACCACCAACCTACAGTATAACACCTCTTACACCACCACCTACACCACCACCAACCTACAGTATAACACCTCTAACACCACCACCTACACCACCACCACCACCACCACCACCAACCTACAGTATAACACCTCTTACACTACCACCTACACCACCACCACCCTACACCACCACCAACCTACACCACAACCAGCCTACAGTATAACACCTCTTACACCACCACCTACACCACCTACGCCACCACCTACACCACTAGCAGTACATGCACCAAACTACGCTACTACCACCACCACCACCACATTCACCACATTTCACCACCACCACCACTCACCTGCATCATCACTTACAACACCACCTACCCCGCCACCACCACCACCTACACCACCACCACCACCACCACCACCTACACCACGTCAATAATTTTTTTCTTTTTTTTTACAGAATTTGAAGAACCAGATTATGACAACCAACTTGTGGGTCGAGCAGGTGAGTACGTGTGTCAGTACCTGTGTTAGTGTTAGTACATTGTGATAGTGTTAGTACCTGTGTTAGTGTTAGTACCTGTGTTAGTGTTAGTTCATTGTGATAGTGTTAGTACCTGTGCTAGTGTTAGTACATTGTGATAGTGTTAGTACCTGTGTTAGTGTTAGTACATTGTGATAGTGTTAGTACCTGTGCTAGTGTTAGTACTAGTGTTAATGTTAGTACCTGTGTTAGTGTTAGTACATTGTGATAGTGTTAGTACCTGTGTTAGTGTTAGTACATTGTGATAGTGTTAGTACCTGTGCTAGTGTTAGTACTAGTGTTAATGTTAGTACCTGTGTTAGTGTTAGTACATTGTGATAGTGTTAGTACCTGTGTTAGTGTTAGTACATTGTGATAGTGTTAGTATATTGTGATAGTGTTAGTACCTGTGTTAGTGTTAGTACATTGTGATAGTGTTAGTAACTGTGTTAGTGTTAGTACATTGTGTTAGCAATTGTGTTAGTGTTAGTACCTGTGTTAGTGTTAGTACTAGCACCTGTGTTAGCACCTGTGTTAGCACCTGTGTTAGTGTTAGTACTAGTGTTAGTGTTAGTACTAGTGTTAGTGTTAGTACCTGACTTAGTGTTAGTACTAGTGTTAGTGTTAGTACCTGTGTTAGTGTTAGTACTAGCACCTGTGTTAGCACCTGTGTTAGCACCTGTGATAGTGTTAGTACTAGTGTTAGTGTTAGTACTAGTGTTAGTGTTAGTACCTGTGTTAGTGTTAGTACTAGTGTTAGTACCTGTGTTAGTGTTAGCACTAGTGTTAGTGTTAGTACTAGTGTTAGTATTATTACTAGTGCTAGTGTTAGTACTAGTGTTAGTGTTAGTACTAGTGTTAGTGTTACTACTAGTGTTAGTGTTAGTACTAGTGTTAGTACCTGTGTTAGTGTTAGTACTAGTGTTAGTGTTGGTACCTATGTTAGTGTTAGTACTAGTGTTAGTGTTAGCACTAGTGTTAGTGTTAGTACTAGTGTTAGTGTTAGTACTAGTGTTAGTGTTAGTACCTGTGTTAATGTTAGTACCTGTGTTAGTGTTAGTACCTGACTTAGTGTTAGTACTAGTGTTAGTGTTGGTACCTATGTTAGTGTTAGTACTAGTGTTAGTGTTAGCACTAGTGTTAGTGTTAGTACTAGTGTTAGTGTTAGTACTAGTGTTAATGTTAGTACCTGTGTTAGTGTTAGTACCTGTGTTAGTGTTAGTACTAGTGTTAGTGTTAGTACCTGACTTAGTGCTAGTACTAGTGTTAGTGTTGGTACCTGTGTTAGTGTTAGTACTAGTGTTAGTGTTAGCACTAGTGTTAGTACTAGTGTTAGTGTTAGTACTAGTGTTAGTGTTAGTACCTGTGTTAGTGTTAGTACTAGTGTTAGTGTTGGTACCTGTGTTAGAGTTAGCACTAGTGTTAGTGTTAGCACTAGTGTTAGTGTTAGTACTAGTGTTAGTGTTAGTACTAGTGTTAGTGTTAGTACTAGTGTTAGTGTTAGTACCTGTGTTAGTGTTAGTACCTGTGTTAATGTTAGTACTAGTGTTAGTGTTAGTACTAGTGTTAGTGTTAGTACCTGTGTTAGTGTTAGTACCTGTGTTAGTGTTAGTACTAGTGTTAGTGTTAGTACCTGACTTAGTGTTAGTACTAGTGTTAGTGTTGGTACCTGTGTTAGTGTTAGTACTAGTGTTAGTGTTAGTACCTGACTTAGTGTTAGTACTAGTGTTAGTGTTAGTACCTGTGTTAGTGTTAGTACTAGTGTTAATGTTAGTACTAGTGTTAGTGTTAGTACTAGTGTTAGTGTTAGTACCTGTGTTAGTGTTAGTACCTGTGTTAGTGTTAGTACTAGTGTTAGTACTAGTGTTAGTGTTAGTACCTGACTTAGTGTTAGTACTAGTGTTAGTGTTAGTACCTGTGTTAGTGTTAGTACTAGTGTTAATGTTAGTTCTAGTGTTAGTGTTAGTACTAGTGTTAGTACTAGTGTTAATGTTAGTACTAGTGTTAGTGTTAGTACCTGTGTTAGTGTTAGCACTAGTGTTAATGTTAGTACTAGTGTTAATGTTAGTACAAGTGTTAGTGCTAGTACTAGTGTTAGTGTTAATACTAGTGTTAATGCTAGTACTAGTGTTAGTGTTAGTACCTGTGTTAGTGTTAGCACTAGTGTTAATGTTAGTACTAGTGTTAATGTTAGTACTAGTGTTAGTGTTAGTGTTAGTACCTGACTTAGTGTTAGTACTAGTGTTAGTACCTGTGTTAGTGTTAGTACTAGTGTTAATGTTAGTACTAGTGTTAGTGTTAGTACTAGTGTTAGTGTTAGTACCTGTGTTAGTGTTAGTACTAGTGTTAGTACTAGTGTTAGTGTTAGTACCTGACTTAGTGTTAGTACTAGTGTTAGTGTTGGTACCTGTGTTAGTGTTAGTACTAGTGTTAGTGTTAGTACCTGACTTAGTGTGAGTACTAGTGTTAGTGTTAGTACCTGTGTTAGCACTAGTGTTAATGTTAGTTCTAGTGTTAGTGTTAGTACTAGTGTTAGTGTTAGTACTAGTGTTAATGTTAGTACTAGTGTTAGTGTTAGTACCTGTGCTAGTGTTAGCACTAGTGTTAATGTTAGTACTAGTGTTAATGTTAGTACAAGTGTTAATGTTAGTACTAGTGTTAGTGTTAGTACTAGTGTTAGTGTTAGCACTAGTGTTAATGTTAGTACTAGTGTTAGTGTTAGCACTAGTGTTAGTGTTAGTACTAGTGTTAGTACTAGTGTTAGTGTTAGTACTAGTGTTAGTGTTGGTACTAGTGTTAGTGTTAGTACTAGTGTTAGTGCTAGCACTAGTGTTAGTGTTAGTACTAGTGTTAGTGTTAGTACTAGTGTTAGTGTTAGTACTAGTGTTAATGTTAGTACTAGTGTTAGTGTTAGCACTAGTGTTAGTACTAGTGTTAGTGTTAGCACTAGTGTTAGTACTAGTGTTAGTGTTAGTACTAGTGTTACTGTTAGTACTAGTGTTAGTGTTAGTACTAGTGTTAGTGTTAGTACTAGTGTTAGTGTTAGTACTAGTGTTAGTGTTAGCACTAGTGTTAGTGTTAGTACTAGTGTTAGTGTTAGCACTAGTGTTAGTGTTGGCACTAGTGTTAGTGTTAGTACTAGTGTTTGTGTTGGTACTAGTGTTAGTGTTAGTACTAGTGTTAGTGTTAGTACTTGTGTTAGTGTTAGTACTAATGTTAGTGTTAGTACCTGTGTTAGTGTTAGTACTAGTGTTAATGTTAGTTCTAGTGTTAGTGTTAGTACTAGTGTTAGTGTTAGTACTAGTGTTAATGTTAGTACTAGTGTTAGTGTTAGTACCTGTGTTAGTGTTAGCACTAGTGTTAATGTTAGTACTAGTGTTAATGTTCGTACAAGTGTTAATGTTAGTACTAGTGTTAGTGTTAGTACTAGTGTTAGTACTCGTGTTAATGTTAGTACTAGTGTTAGTGTTAGCACTAGTGTTAGTGTTAGTACTAGTGTTAGTGTTGGTACTAGTGTTAGTGTTAGTACTAGTGTTAGTGTTCGCACTAGTGTTAGTGTTAGTACTAGTGTTAGTGTTAGTACTAGTGTTAATGTTAGTACTAGTGTTAGTGTTAGCACTAGTGTTAGTGTTAGTACTAGTGTTAGTGTTAGTACTAGTGTTAGTGTTAGCACTAGTGTTAGTGTTAGTACTAGTGTTAGTGTTAGTACTAGTGTTAGTGTTAGCACTAGTGTTAGTGTTAGTACTAGTGTTAGTGTTAGCACTAGTGTTAGTGTTGGTACTAGTGTTAGTGTTAGTACTAGTGTTAGTACTAGTGTTAGTGTTGGTACTAGTGTTAGTTTTAGTACTAGTGTTAGTACTAGTGTTAGTGTTGGTACTAGGGTTAGTGTTAGCACTAGTGTTAGTATTAGTACCAGTGTTAGTGTTGGTACTAGTGTTAGTGTTAGTACTAGTGTTAGTGTTAGTACTAGTGCTAGTGTTGGTACTAGTGTTAGTGTTAGTACTAGTGTTAGTGTTAGTACTAGTGTTAATGTTAGTACTAGTGTTAATGTTAGTACAAGTGTTAGTGTTAGTACTAGTGTTAGTGTTAGTACTAGTGTTAGTGTTAGTACCTGTGATAGTGTTAGTACTAGTGTTAGTGTTAGTACTAGTGTTAATGTTAGTACTAGTGTTAATGTTAGTACTAGTGTTAGTGTTAGTACTAGTGTTAGTGTTAGTACTAGTGTTAGTGTTAGTACTAGTGTTAGTACTAGTGTTAGTGTTAGTACTAGTGTTAATGTTAGTACAAGTGTTAGTGTTAGCACTAGTGTTAATGTTAGTACTAGTGTTAGTGTTAGTACTAGTGTTAGTGTTAGCACTAGTGTTAGTGTTGGTACTAGTGTTAGTGTTAGTACTAGTGTTAGTGTTAGCACTAGTGTTAGTATTACTACTAGTGTTAGTGTTAGTACTAGTGTTAGTGTTAGTACTAGTGTTAGTACTAGTGTTAATGTTAGTACAAGTGTTAGTGTTAGCACTAGTGTTAGTATTAGTACTAGTGTTAGTGTTGGTACTAGTGTTAGTGTTAGTACTAGTGTTAGTGTTAGCACTAGTGTTAGTGTTAGTACTAGTGTTAGTGTTAGTACTAGTGTTAATGTTAGTACCTGTGTTAGTGTTAGTACCTGTGTTAGTGTTAGTACTAGTGTTAGTGTTAGTACCTGACTTAGTGCTAGTACTAGTGTTAGTGTTGGTACCTGTGTTAGTGTTAGTACTAGTGTTAGTGTTAGCACTAGTGTTAGTACTAGTGTTAGTGTTAGTACTAGTGTTAGTGTTAGTACCTGTGTTAGTGTTAGTACTAGTGTTAGTGTTGGTACCTGTGTTAGAGTTAGCACTAGTGTTAGTGTTAGCACTAGTGTTAGTGTTAGTACTAGTGTTAGTGTTAGTACTAGTGTTAGTGTTAGTACTAGTGTTAGTGTTAGTACCTGTGTTAGTGTTAGTACCTGTGTTAATGTTAGTACTAGTGTTAGTGTTAGTACTAGTGTTAGTGTTAGTACCTGTGTTAGTGTTAGTACCTGTGTTAGTGTTAGTACTAGTGTTAGTGTTAGTACCTGACTTAGTGTTAGTACTAGTGTTAGTGTTGGTACCTGTGTTAGTGTTAGTACTAGTGTTAGTGTTAGTACCTGACTTAGTGTTAGTACTAGTGTTAGTGTTAGTACCTGTGTTAGTGTTAGTACTAGTGTTAATGTTAGTACTAGTGTTAGTGTTAGTACTAGTGTTAGTGTTAGTACCTGTGTTAGTGTTAGTACCTGTGTTAGTGTTAGTACTAGTGTTAGTACTAGTGTTAGTGTTAGTACCTGACTTAGTGTTAGTACTAGTGTTAGTGTTAGTACCTGTGTTAGTGTTAGTACTAGTGTTAATGTTAGTTCTAGTGTTAGTGTTAGTACTAGTGTTAGTACTAGTGTTAATGTTAGTACTAGTGTTAGTGTTAGTACCTGTGTTAGTGTTAGCACTAGTGTTAATGTTAGTACTAGTGTTAATGTTAGTACAAGTGTTAGTGCTAGTACTAGTGTTAGTGTTAATACTAGTGTTAATGCTAGTACTAGTGTTAGTGTTAGTACCTGTGTTAGTGTTAGCACTAGTGTTAATGTTAGTACTAGTGTTAATGTTAGTACTAGTGTTAGTGTTAGTGTTAGTACCTGACTTAGTGTTAGTACTAGTGTTAGTACCTGTGTTAGTGTTAGTACTAGTGTTAATGTTAGTACTAGTGTTAGTGTTAGTACTAGTGTTAGTGTTAGTACCTGTGTTAGTGTTAGTACTAGTGTTAGTACTAGTGTTAGTGTTAGTACCTGACTTAGTGTTAGTACTAGTGTTAGTGTTGGTACCTGTGTTAGTGTTAGTACTAGTGTTAGTGTTAGTACCTGACTTAGTGTGAGTACTAGTGTTAGTGTTAGTACCTGTGTTAGCACTAGTGTTAATGTTAGTTCTAGTGTTAGTGTTAGTACTAGTGTTAGTGTTAGTACTAGTGTTAATGTTAGTACTAGTGTTAGTGTTAGTACCTGTGCTAGTGTTAGCACTAGTGTTAATGTTAGTACTAGTGTTAATGTTAGTACAAGTGTTAATGTTAGTACTAGTGTTAGTGTTAGTACTAGTGTTAGTGTTAGCACTAGTGTTAATGTTAGTACTAGTGTTAGTGTTAGCACTAGTGTTAGTGTTAGTACTAGTGTTAGTACTAGTGTTAGTGTTAGTACTAGTGTTAGTGTTGGTACTAGTGTTAGTGTTAGTACTAGTGTTAGTGCTAGCACTAGTGTTAGTGTTAGTACTAGTGTTAGTGTTAGTACTAGTGTTAGTGTTAGTACTAGTGTTAATGTTAGTACTAGTGTTAGTGTTAGCACTAGTGTTAGTACTAGTGTTAGTGTTAGCACTAGTGTTAGTACTAGTGTTAGTGTTAGTACTAGTGTTACTGTTAGTACTAGTGTTAGTGTTAGTACTAGTGTTAGTGTTAGTACTAGTGTTAGTGTTAGTACTAGTGTTAGTGTTAGCACTAGTGTTAGTGTTAGTACTAGTGTTAGTGTTAGCACTAGTGTTAGTGTTGGCACTAGTGTTAGTGTTAGTACTAGTGTTTGTGTTGGTACTAGTGTTAGTGTTAGTACTAGTGTTAGTGTTAGTACTTGTGTTAGTGTTAGTACTAATGTTAGTGTTAGTACCTGTGTTAGTGTTAGTACTAGTGTTAATGTTAGTTCTAGTGTTAGTGTTAGTACTAGTGTTAGTGTTAGTACTAGTGTTAATGTTAGTACTAGTGTTAGTGTTAGTACCTGTGTTAGTGTTAGCACTAGTGTTAATGTTAGTACTAGTGTTAATGTTCGTACAAGTGTTAATGTTAGTACTAGTGTTAGTGTTAGTACTAGTGTTAGTACTCGTGTTAATGTTAGTACTAGTGTTAGTGTTAGCACTAGTGTTAGTGTTAGTACTAGTGTTAGTGTTGGTACTAGTGTTAGTGTTAGTACTAGTGTTAGTGTTCGCACTAGTGTTAGTGTTAGTACTAGTGTTAGTGTTAGTACTAGTGTTAATGTTAGTACTAGTGTTAGTGTTAGCACTAGTGTTAGTGTTAGTACTAGTGTTAGTGTTAGTACTAGTGTTAGTGTTAGCACTAGTGTTAGTGTTAGTACTAGTGTTAGTGTTAGTACTAGTGTTAGTGTTAGCACTAGTGTTAGTGTTAGTACTAGTGTTAGTGTTAGCACTAGTGTTAGTGTTGGTACTAGTGTTAGTGTTAGTACTAGTGTTAGTACTAGTGTTAGTGTTGGTACTAGTGTTAGTTTTAGTACTAGTGTTAGTACTAGTGTTAGTGTTGGTACTAGGGTTAGTGTTAGCACTAGTGTTAGTATTAGTACCAGTGTTAGTGTTGGTACTAGTGTTAGTGTTAGTACTAGTGTTAGTGTTAGTACTAGTGCTAGTGTTGGTACTAGTGTTAGTGTTAGTACTAGTGTTAGTGTTAGTACTAGTGTTAATGTTAGTACTAGTGTTAATGTTAGTACAAGTGTTAGTGTTAGTACTAGTGTTAGTGTTAGTACTAGTGTTAGTGTTAGTACCTGTGATAGTGTTAGTACTAGTGTTAGTGTTAGTACTAGTGTTAATGTTAGTACTAGTGTTAATGTTAGTACAAGTGTTAGTGTTAGTACTAGTGTTAATGTTAGTACTAGTGTTAGTGTTAGTACTAGTGTTAGTACTAGTGTTAGTGTTAGTACTAGTGTTAATGTTAGTACAAGTGTTAGTGTTAGCACTAGTGTTAATGTTAGTACTAGTGTTAGTGTTAGTACTAGTGTTAGTGTTAGCACTAGTGTTAGTGTTGGTACTAGTGTTAGTGTTAGTACTAGTGTTAGTGTTAGCACTAGTGTTAGTATTACTACTAGTGTTAGTGTTAGTACTAGTGTTAGTGTTAGTACTAGTGTTAGTACTAGTGTTAATGTTAGTACAAGTGTTAGTGTTAGCACTAGTGTTAATGTTAGTACTAGTGTTAGTATTAGTACTAGTGTTAGTGTTGGTACTAGTGTTAGTGTTAGTACTAGTGTTAGTGTTAGCACTAGTGTTAATGTTAGTACTAGTGTTAGTGTTAGTACTAGTGTTAGTATTATTACTAGTGTTAGTGTTAGTACTAGTGTTAGTGTTAGTACTAGTATTAGTGTTAGTACTAGTGTTAGTGTTAGTACTAGTGTTAGTGCTAGTGTTAGTGTTAGTACTAGTGTTAGTGTTAGTACTAGTGTTAATGTTAGTACAAGTGTTAGTGTTAGCACTAGTGTTAATGTTAGTACTAGTGTTAGTGTTAGCACTAGTGTTAGTGTTGGTACTAGTGTTAGTGTTAGTACTAGTGTTAGTGTTAGCACTAGTGTTAGTATTAGTACTAGTGTTAGTACTAGTGTTAGTGTTAGTACTAGTGTTAGTACTAGTGTTAGTGTTAGTACTAGTGTTAATGTTAGTACAAGTGTTTGTGTTAGTACTAGTGTTAGTGTTAGTACTAGTGTTAATGTTAGTACTAGTGTTAATGTTAGTACTAGTGTTAATGTTAGTTCTAGTGTTAGTGTTAGTACTAGTGTTAATGTTAGTACTAGTGTTAGTATTAGTACTAGTGTTAGTGTTGGTACTAGTGTTAGTGTTAGTACTAGTGTTAGTGTTAGCACTAGTGTTAATGTTAGTACTAGTGTTAGTGTTAGCACTAGTGTTAGTACTAGTGTTAGTGTTAGTACTAGTGTTAGTGTTACTACTAGTGTTAGTGTTAGTACTAGTGTTAGTGTTAGTACTAGTGTTAGTGTTAGCACTAGTGTTAATGTTAGTACTAGTGTTAGTGTTAGTACTAGTGTTAGTACTAGTGTTAGTGTTAGTACTAGTGTTAATGTTAGTACAAGTGTTAGTGTTAGCACTAGTGTTAATGTTAGTACTAGTGTTTGTGTTAGCACTAGTGTTAGTGTTGGTACTAGTGTTAGTGTTAGTACTAGTGTTAGTGTTAGCACTAGTGTTAGTATTAGTACTAGTGTTAGTGTTAGTACTAGTGTTAGTGTTAGTACTAGTGTTAGTGTTAGTACTAGTGTTAGTGTTAGTACTAGTGTTAATGTTAGTACTAGTGTTAGTGTTAGTACTAGTGTTAGTGTTAGTACTAGTGTTAATGTTAGTACTAGTGTTAGTGTTAGTACTAGTGTTAGTGTTAGTACTAGTGTTAGTGTTAGTACTAGTGTTAGTGTTAGTACTAGTGTTAGTGTTAGTACTAGTGTTAGTGTTAGTACTAGTGTTAGTGTTAGCACTAGTGTTAATGTTAGTACTAGTGTTTGTGTTAGTACTAGTGTTAGTACTAGTGTTAGTGTTAGTACTAGTGTTAATGTTAGTACTAGTGTTAGTGTTAGTACTAGTGTTAGTGTTAGTACTAGTGTTAATGTTAGTACTAGTGTTAGTGTTAGTACTAGTGTTAGTACTAGTGTTAGTGTTAGTACTAGTGTTAATGTTAGTACTAGTGTTAGTGTTAGCACTAGTGTTAATGTTAGTACTAGTGTTAGTGTTAGTACTAGTGTTAGTGTTAGTACTAGTGTTAGTGTTAGTACTAGTGTTAGTGTTAGTACTAGTGTTAGTGTTAGTACTAGTGTTAGTGTTAGTACTAGTGTTAGTGTTAGTACTAGTGTTAGTGTTAGTACTAGTGTTAGTGTTAGTACAAGTGTTATGTTAGTACAGTGTTAGTGTTAGCACTAGTGTTATTGTTAGTACTAGTGTTAGTGTTAGTACTAGTGTTAGTGTTAGTACTAGTGTTAGTGTTAGTACTAGTGTTAGTGTTAGTACTAGTGTTAGTGTTAGTACTAGTGTTAGTGTTAGTACTAGTGTTAGTGTTAGTACTAGTGTTAGTGTTAGTACTAGTGTTAGTGTTAGTACTAGTGTTAGTGTTAGTACTAGTGTTAGTGTTAGTACTAGTGTTAGTGTTAGTACTAGTGTTAGTGTTAGTACTAGTGTTAGTGTTAGTACTAGTGTTAGTGTTAGTACTAGTGTTAGTGTTAGTACTAGTGTTAGTGTTAGTACTAGTGTTAGTGTTAGTACTAGTGTTAGTGTTAGTACTAGTGTTAGTGTTAGTACTAGTGTTAGTAGTGTTAGTGTAGTACTAGTGTTAGTGTTAGTACTAGTTATGTTAGTACTAGTGTTAGTGTTAGTACTAGTGTTAGTGTTAGTACTAGTGTTAGTGTTAGTACTAGTGTTAGTGTTAGTACTAGTGTTAGTGTTAGTACTAGTGTTAGTGTTAGTACTGTTAGTGTTAGTACTAGTGTTAGTGTTAGTACTAGTGTTAGTGTTAGTACTAGTTTTAGTGTTAGTACTAGTGTTATTGTTAGTACTAGTGTTAGTGTTAGTACTAGTGTTAGTGTTAGTACTAGTGTTAGTGTTAGTACTAGTGTTAGTGTTAGTACTAGTGTTAGTGTTAGTACTAGTGTTAGTGTTAGTACTAGTGTTAGTGTTAGTACTAGTGTTAGTTAGTACTAGTGTTAGTGTTAGTACTAGTGTTAGTACTAGTGTTAGTGTTAGTACTAGTGTTAGTGTTAGTACTAGTGTTAGTGTTAGTACTAGTGTTAGTGTTAGTACTAGTGTTAGTGTTAGCACTAGTGTTAGTGTTGTACTAGTGTTAGTGTTAGTACTAGTGTTAGTGTTAGTACTAGTGTTAGTGTTAGTACTAGTGTTAGTGTTAGTACTAGTGTTAGTGTTAGTACTAGTGTTAGTATTAGTACTAGTGTTAGTGTTAGTACTAGTGTTAGTGTTAGTACTAGTGTTAGTGTTAGTACTAGTGTTAGTGTTAGTACTAGTGTTAATGTTAGTACTAGTGTTATGTTAGTACTAGTGTTAGTGTTAGTACTAGTGTTATGTTAGTACTAGTGTTAGTGTTAGTACTAGTGTTAGTGTTAGTACTAGTGTTAGTGTTAGTACTAGTGTTAGTGTTAGTACTAGTGTTAATGTTAGTACTAGTGTTAGTGTTAGTACTAGTGTTAGTGTTAGTACTAGTGTTAGTGTTAGTACTAGTGTTAGTGTTAGTACTAGTGTTAGTGTTAGTACTAGTGTTAGTGTTAGCACTAGTGTTAGTGTTAGTACTAGTGTTAGTGTTAGTACTAGTGTTAGTGTTAGTACTAGTGTTAGTGTTAGTACTAGTGTTAGTGTTAGCACTAGTGTTAATGTTAGTACTAGTGTTAGTGTTAGTACTAGTGTTAGTGTTAGTACTAGTGTTAGTGTTAGTACTAGTGTTAGTGTTAGTACTAGTGTTAGTGTTAGTACTAGTGTTAGTGTTAGTACTAGTGTTAGTGTTAGTACTAGTGTTAGTGTTAGTACTAGTGTTAGTACTAGTGTTAGTGTTAGTACTAGTGTTAGTGTTAGTACTAGTGTTAGTGTTAGTACTAGTGTTAGTGTTAGTACTAGTGTTAGTGTTAGTACTAGTGTTAGTGTTAGTACTAGTGTTAGTGTTAGTACTAGTGTTAGTGTTAGTACTAGTGTTAGTGTTAGTACTAGTGTTAGTGTTAGTACTAGTGTTAGTGTTAGTACTAGTGTTAGTGTTAGTACTAGTGTTAGTGTTAGTACTAGTGTTAGTGTTAGTACTAGTGTTAGTGTTAGTACTAGTGTTAGTGTTAGTACTAGTGTTAGTGTTAGTACTAGTGTTAGTGTTAGTACTAGTGTTAGTGTTAGTACTAGTGTTAGTGTTAGTACTAGTGTTATTGTTAGTACTAGTGTTAGTGTTAGTACTAGTGTTAGTGTTAGTACTAGTGTTAGTGTTAGTACTAGTGTTAGTGTTAGTACTAGTGTTAGTGTTAGTACTAGTGTTAGTGTTAGTACTAGTGTTAGTGTTAGTACTAGTGTTAGTGTTAGTACTAGTGTTAGTGTTAGTACTAGTGTTAGTGTTAGTACTAGTGTTAGTGTTAGTACTAGTGTTAGTGTTAGTACTAGTGTTAGTGTTAGTACTAGTGTTAGTGTTAGTACTAGTGTTAGTGTTAGTACTAGTGTTAGTGTTAGTACTAGTGTTAGTGTTAGTACTAGTGTTAGTGTTAGTACTAGTGTTAGTGTTAGTACTAGTGTTAGTGTTAGTACTAGTGTTAGTGTTAGTACTAGTGTTAGTGTTAGTACTAGTGTTAGTGTTAGTACTAGTGTTAGTGTTAGTACTAGTGTTAGTGTTAGTACTAGTGTTAGTGTTAGTACTAGTGTTAGTGTTAGTACTAGTGTTAGTGTTAGTACTAGTGTTAGTGTTAGTACTAGTGTTAGTGTTAGTACTAGTGTTAGTGTTAGTACTAGTGTTAGTGTTAGTACTAGTGTTAGTGTTAGTACTAGTGTTAGTGTTAGTACTAGTGTTAGTGTTAGTACTAGTGTTAGTGTTAGTACTAGTGTTAGTGTTAGTACTAGTGTTAGTGTTAGTACTAGTGTTAGTGTTAGTACTAGTGTTAATGTTAGTACTAGTGTTAGTGTTAGCACTAGTGTTAATGTTAGTACTAGTGTTAGTATTAGTACTAGTGTTAGTGTTGGTACTAGTGTTAGTGTTAGTACTAGTGTTAGTGTTAGCACTAGTGTTAATGTTAGTACTAGTGTTAGTGTTAGTACTAGTGTTAGTGTTAGTACTAGTGTTAGTGTTACTACTAGTGTTAGTACTAGTGTTAGTGTTAGTACTAGTGTTAGTGTTAGCACTAGTGTTAATGTTAGTACTAGTGTTAGTGTTAGTACTAGTGTTAGTATTAGTACTAGTGTTAGTGTTAGTACTAGTGTTAGTGTTAGTACTAGTGTTAGTGTTAGCACTAGTGTTAGTGTTAGTACTAGTGTTAGTGTTAGTACTAGTGTTAGTGTTAGTACTAGTGTTAGTGTCAGCACTAGTGTTAATGTTAGTACTAGTGTTAGTATTAGTACTAGTGTTAGTGTTAGTACTAGTGTTAGTATTATTACTAGTGTTAGTGTTAGTACTAGTGTTAGTGTTAGTACTAGTGTTAGTGTTACTACTAGTGTTAGTGTTAGTACTAGTGTTAATGTTAGTACAAGTGTTAGTGTTAGCACTAGTGTTGATGTTAGTACTAGTGTTAGTATTAGTACTAGTGTTAGTGTTGGTACTAGTGTTAGTGTTAGTACTAGTGTTAGTGTTAGCACTAGTGTTAATGTTAGTACTAGTGTTAGTGTTAGTACTAGTGTTAGTGTTAGTACTAGTGTTAGTGTTAGTACTAGTGTTAGTGTTAGTACTAGTGTTAGTACTAGTGTTAGTGTTAGTACTAGTGTTAGTGTTAGTACTAGTGTTAGTGTTACTACTTGTGTTAGTGTTACTACTAGTGTTAGTGTTGCTACTAGTGTTAGTGTTAGTACTAGTGTTAGTGTTAGTACTAGTGTTAGTACTAGTGTTAGTGTTAGTACTAGTGTTAGTGTTAGTACTAGTGTTAGTGTTAGTACTAGTGTTAGTGTTAGTACTAGTGTTAGTGTTAGTACTAGTGATAGTGTTAGTACTAGTGTTAGTGTTAGTACTAGTGTCAGTGTTAGTACTAGTGTTAGCGTTAGTACTAGTGTTAGTGTTAGTACTAGTGTAAGTGTTAGTACTAGTGTTAGTGTTAGTGTTAGTACTCGTGTTAGTGTTAGTACTAGTGTTAGTGTTAGTACTAGTGTTAGTGTTAGTACTAGTGTTAGTGTTGGTACTAGTGTTAGTGTTAGCACTAGTGTTAGTACTAGTGTTAGTGTTAGTACTAGTGATAGTGTTAGTACTAGTGTTAGTGTTAGTACTAGTGTTAATGTTAGCACTAGTGTTAGTGTTAGTACTAGTGTTATATTAGTATAACATAACAATATATTGTAACACTCATTTGTATCTTCTTTATTCTTTCATGTTTTAAATTTTTTCAAAGTATGTATCACTATATAAATATGTCTCAGTCTATTACAACGTATGTATACGTATGTGTACATTACGTCAGTCTATTAAACCACATGTGTGTGTGTATCATGTGCACATATATTAGTCAGTTATACACATTGTTGATATACATATCAGTTGGGTTTTAGCGGTAGCGTTTGTGTTTTGTTGATCTGATTGGCTAATACTTGTGTTTTGTTGATCTGATTGGCTAATACTTGTGTTTTGTTGATCTGATTGGCTAATACTTGTGTTTTGTTGATCTGATTGGCTAATACTTGTGTTTTGTTAATCTAATTGGCTAATGCTTGGGATTCGTTCTGATTGGCTAATGCTTGTGGTTGAATGATCTGATTGGTTAGTACTTGTGATTCGTTGATCTGATTGGCTAATACTTGTGATTCGTTGATGTGATTGGTTAATACGTGTGATTTGTTGATCTAATTAGTTGATACATGTAGTTGAGATAGAGATAGGGCAGGGCAGGGCAGGGTAGGGTAGGGTAGGGTAGGGCAGGGCAGGGTAGGGTAGGGTGAGGTAGGGTAGGGCAGGGTAGGGTAGGGTAGGGTAGGGTAGGGAAGGGTAGGGTAGGGTAGGGTAGGGTAGGGCAGGGCAGGGCAGGGTAGGGTAGGGTAGGGTAGGGTAGGGTAGGGTAGGGCAGGGTGGGGTGGGGTAGGGTAGGGCAGGGTAGGGTAGGGTAGGGTAGGGCAGGGTAGGGTAGGGCAGGGTAGGGCAGGGCAGGGTAGGGTAGGGCAGGGCAGGGTAGGGCAGGGTAGGGTAGGGCAGGGTAGGGCAGGGTAGGGTAGGGTAGGGTAGGATGGGGCAGGGTAGGGTAGGGTAGGGTAGGGCAGGGCAGGGCAGGGCAGGGCAGGGCAGGGTAGGGTAGGGTAGGGTAGGGCAGGGTAGGGCAGGGTAGGGTAGGGCAGGGTAGGGTAGGGCAGGGTAGGGCAGGGTAGGGTAGGGTAGGGTAGGGTAGGGTAGGGTAGGGTAGGGTAGGGCAGGGTAGGGCAGGGTAGGGTAGGGTAGGGTAGGGTAGGGCAGGGTAGGGCAGGGTAGGGCAGGGCAGGGTAGGGTAGGGTAGGGTAGGGCAGGGCAGGGTAGGGTAGGGTAGGGCAGGGCAGGGTTAGGGTAGGGTAGGGTAAGGCAGGGCAGGGCAGGGCAGGGTAGGGTAGGGCAGGGTAGGGTAGGGCAGGACAGGGCAGGGCAGGATAGGGTAGGGCAGGGCAGGGTAGGGTAGGGTAGGGAAGGGTAGGATAGGGTAGGGCAGGGTAGGGTAGGGTAGGGCAGGGCAGGGTAGGGTAGGGCAGGGTAGGGTAGGGCAGGGCAGGGTAGGGTAGGGTAGGGTAGGGCAGGGTAGGGTAGGTAGGGTAGGGTAGGGCAGGGTAGGTAGGGTAGGGTAGGGCAGGGTAGGGTAGGGCAGGGTAGGGTAGGGTAGGGTAGGGCAGGGCAGGGTAGGGCAGGGTAGGGTAGGGTAGGGTAGGGTAGGGTAGGGCAGGGTAGGGTAGGGCAGGGTAGGGCAGGGTAGGGTAGGGTAGGGTTGGGCAGGGTAGGGTAGGGTTGGGCAGGGCAGGGTAGGGTAGGGTAGGGTAGGGTAGGGTAGGGTAGAGGTTTGGCAGGGTAGGGCAGGGCAGGGTAGGGTAGGGTAGGGCAGGGCAGGGTAGGGTAGGGCAGGGCAGGGCAGGGTAGGGTAGGGTAGGGCAGGGCAGGGTAGGGTAGGGCAGGGCAGGGCAGGATACAGTAGGGCAGGGCAGGGTAGGGTAGGGTAGGGTAGGGTAGGGCAGGGCAGGGTAGGGCGGGGTAGGGTAGGGTAGGGCAGGGTAGGGTAGGGTAGGGCAGGGCAGGGTAGGGTAGGGCAGGGTAGGGTAGGGCAGGGCAGGGTAGGGCAGGGTAGGGTAGGGTAGGGTAGAGGTTTGGCAGGGTAGGGTAGGGTAGGGTAGGGCAGGGCAGGGTAGGGTAGGGCAGGGTAGGGTAGGGTAGGGTAGGGTAGGGCAGGGCAGGGTAGGGTAGGGCAGGGTAGGGTATGGCAGGGCAGGGTAAGGCAGGGTAGGGTAGGGTAGAGGTTTGGCAGGGTAGGGTAGGGCAGGGTAGGGCAGGGCAGGGTAGGGTAGGGTAGGGTAGAGTAGAGGTTTGGCAGGGTAGGGTAGGGCAGGGTAGGGTAGGGTAGGGTAGGGTAGGGCAGGGCAGGGTAGGGTAGGGCAGGGCAGGGTAGGGCAGGGTAGGGTAGGGCAGGGCAGGGTAGGGCAGGGTAGGGTAGGGTAGGGTAGGGTAGAGGTTTGGCAGGGTAGGGTAGGGCAGGGTAGGGTAGGGTAGGGTAGGGCAGGGCAGGGTAGGGTAGGGTAGGGTAGAGGTTTGGCAGGGTAGGGTAGGGTAGGGCAGGGCAGGGCAGGGTAGGGTAGGGTAGGGCAGGGCAGGGTAGGGTAGGGTAGGGTAGGGTAGAGGTTTGGCAGGGTAGGGTAGGGTAGGGTAGGGCAGGGCAGGGAAGGGTAGGGGAGGGTAGGGTAGGGCAGGGCAGGGCAGGGTAGGGTAGGGCAGGGCAGGGTAGGGTAGGGTAGGGTAGGGTAGGGTAGGGTAGGGTAGGGTAGAGGTTTGGCAGGGTAGGGTAGGGTAGGGCAGGGCAGGGCAGGGTAGGGTAGGGTAGGGTAGGGTAGGGCAGGGTAGGGCAGGGCAGGGCAGGGTAGGGTAGGGCAGGGCAGGGCAGGGTAGGGTAGGGCAGGGTAGGGTAGGGTAGGGTAGGGTAGGGCAGGGTAGGGTAGGGTAGGGCAGGGTAGGGTAGGGTAGGGTAGGGTAGGGTAGGGTAGGGTAGGGCAGGGGTAGGGTAGGGCAGGGTTGGGTAGGGTAGGGTAGGGTAGGGTAGAGGTTTGGCAGGGTAGGGTAGGGTAGGGTAGAGGTTTGGCAGGGCAGGGTAGGGTAGGGTAGGGCAGGGTAGGGTAGGGTAGGGTAGGGTAGAGGTTTGGCAGGGTAGGGTAGGGTAGGGTAGGGCAGGGTAGGGTAGGGTAGGGCAGGGTAGGGTAGAGGTTTGGCAGGGTAGGGTAGGGTAGGGTAGGGTAGAGGTTGGGTAGAGGTTGGGTAGGGTAGGGCAGGGTAGGGTAGGGTAGAGATTTGGCAGGGTAGGGTAGGGTAGGGTAGGGCAGGGCAGGGTAGGGTAGGGTATTGTAGGTTAGGTTAGGGCAGGGTAGGGCAGGGCAGGGTAGGGTAGGGTAGGGCAGGGCAGGGTAGGGTAGGGCAGGGCAGGGCAGGGCAGGGCAGGGCAGGGTAGGGTAGGGCAGGGCAGGGCAGGGCAGGGCAGGGTAGGGTAGGGTAGGGTAGGGCAGGGCTGGGTAGGGTAGGGTAGGTGGTGATATATGAGTGGAGACACGTGGTACATTAAGGTACCATCGACCAGAGACAAGGATGGGTTAGGTTGCACCAGTCGGGGTGTCCCTGAGTTCTCCTTAAAACGACCTGAAATGTAGGAGGAAAGACGGAGCTGTCAGGGGTGTGGAAGATGAATGTTCCTATACGGGATGTGGCCTCTGGCGGATGAGGAGAGAGAGAGAGAGAGAGAGAGAGAGAGAGAGAGAGAGAGATTGTATACTGTAGGTGTGTGTGTGAGTATTTTTGTGTGTATGTCTCTATGAATGCATTTATCATTTTAGGATGAAACTAATACACTTTCCTCGGTACCATCTACTACCACCTGAGATTCCCCGCCCGGAAATTGTAAAAATTATCGACAACTAGTAGTTAACTTGTGTGTTCACTCCTCGTTAACTTACTTTGAACTGTAATCGTATGAATACGTTGTATGAAGGTGTTGTATGAAATGTTATCTGAGTGTTGTATGACGATGTTGTATCAGTGTGTTGTATGAAAGTACTGTATACGTTTTTTGTTTTAGGTTAATGTATTACAGTTGTGTGTTGTATGAGGGTGTTGTGTTAGTGTGTTATATGACGGTGTTGTGTTACTGTGTTATATGAGGGTGTTGTGTTAGTGTGTTGTATGAGGGTGTTGTGTTACTGTGTTATATGACGGTGTTGTGTTAATGTGTTATATGAGGGTGTTGTGTTACTGTGTTGTATGAGGGTGTTGTGTTAGTGTGTTGTATGAGGGTGTTGTGTTAGTGTGTTGTATGAGGGTGGTGTATAAGGGTGTTGTGTTACTGTGTTATATGAGGGTGTTGTGTTACTGTGTTATTTGAGGGTGTTGTGTTACTGTGTTATATGAGGGTGTTGTGTTACTGTGTTATATGAGGGTGTTGTGTTACTGTGTTATATGAGGGTGTTGTGTTTGTGTGTTATATGAGGGTGTTGTGTTAGTGTGTTGTATGAGGGTGTTGTGTGAGGGTGTTGTGTTAGTGTGTTGTATGAGGGTGTTGTGTTACTGTGTTATATGGGGGTGTTGTGTTACTGTGTTATATGAGGGTGTTGTGTTACTGTGTTATATGAGGGTGTTGTGTTACTGTGTTATATGAGGGTGTTGTGTTAGTGTGTTGTATGTGGGTGTTGTGTGAGGGTGTTGTGTGAGGGTGTTGTGTGAGGGTGTTTTGTGAGGGTGTTGTGTTACTGTGTTATATGAGGGTGTTGTATGAGGGTGTTGTGTTAGTGTGTTGTATGTGGGTGTTGTGTGAGGGTGTTGTGTTAGTGTGTTATATGAGGGTGTAGTGTGAAGGTGTTGTGTTACTGTGTTATATGAGGGTGTTGTGTTAGTGTGTTACATGAGGGTGTTGTGTGAGGGTGTTGTGTTACTGTGTTATATGAGGGTGTTGTGTGAGGGTGTTGTGTTACTGTGTTATATGAGGGTGTAGTGTGAAGGTGTTGTATGAGGGTGTTGTGTTAGTGTGTTATATGAGGGTGTAGTGTGAAGGTGTTGTATGAGGGTGTTGTGTTAGTGTGTTGTATGAGGGTGTTGTGTTAGTGTGTTATATGAGGGTGTTGTGTTAGTGTGTTGTGTGAGGGTGTAGTGTGAAGGTGTTGTATGAGGGTGTTGTGTTAGTGTGTTATATGAAACCTGGACGCCCTACAGACACCATATCCAAACGCTGAAAAACTTCCACACTAGATGCCTTGAGCGTATCTTTGGAATATCCTGGGGAGATAGTGTGACTAGTGAAGAACTATATCGTCGCTCAAACACGACCAGCATTGAAACCATGCTAGCCAGAAGACACTTGCGCCCTCTTGGACATGTTATCAGGATGCCAGACCATCGGCTTCCAGGACAAATATTATATGGCAAGCTCTCACATGGAACCAGGCTCGGCGGGAGGACAGAAAAACAGATATAAGGACCACTCTAAAACTCTACTCAAGTGCTGTATTATATAACCAAATTCACTGGAGCAACGAGCCTCAGACCGTTCCTTATGGCGCTCAACACGCCATAGAGGAGCGGACACACTTGAGACCTCACTGAACCAAAAGAGAACTACTAAACGAGCCCAACGACATCAGAAGGCTCAAGGCACAATGCCTCTCAATGAACAACATCCCTGTCACCTATGCTACAAGATCTGCGCCTCCAGGATTGGACTCCATAGTCATCTACGGTGGCATCAGAGGAATAACACATACTCATCACTCATCTCATCTGGAACAACGTCGTTATAGACTTCGATGGACTGCCATAAGCATGAGGGTGTTGTGTTAGTGTGTTGTATGAGGGTGTTGTGTTAGTGTGTTATATGAGGGTGTTGTGTTACTGTGTTATATGAGGGTGTTGTGTTAGTGTGTTGTATGAGGGTGTTGTGTTAGTGTGTTATATGAGGGTGTTGTGTTTGTGTGTTATATGAGGGTGTTGTGTTAGTGTGTTGTATGAGGGTGTTGTGTTACTGTGTTGTATGAGGGTGTTGTGTTAGTGTGTTGTATGACGGTGTTGTATAAGAGTGTCGTATGACGGTGTTGTATGAGGGTGTTGTATAAGGTCTTGTATGAGGGTGTTGTATAAGGGTGTTGTATGAGGGTGTTGTATGAGGTTGTTGTATAAGGGTGTTGTATAAGGGTGTTGTACAAGAGTGTTGTATGAGGGTGTTGTATGAGGGTGTTGTGTAAGGGTGTTGTATGAGGGTGTTGTACGAGGGTGTTGTATAAGGGTGTTGTATGAGGGTGTTGTATAAGGGTGTTGTATGAGGGTGTTGTATAAGGGTGTTGTATGAGGGTGCTGTATGAGGGTGCTGTATGAGGGTGCTGTATGATATCTGTTAGTTATTTCCATTACACATTGATACAGTAAACTATAGTGTAGTACATTTCAATATTGTACGGTGAAGTTTGGTAATTTGGTAAATTATAGAAAGTAGTACAGTACATCCCAGAATAGTACAGTGTAATGTGATACAGGACAGTGAAGTACTGAAATTTTTTGTGTTACATGAATTTACCAGTCGTGATTTTCATGGCCTAGGACCATGTGTGTGTGGCGAGGCACTGTGTGGACTGGCAATGTAGGTAGTTGTCTGGCCCACACTTGGGTTTGGACAGGTCAAATAGCTTCCAATTTTATTAGACCTCAGTCCTAAAAGGTTCCAATCCAGTTAGTTTGGATTGGTTCGCGCCCAATACGACTTGGTTCTATTAGGGCTGGGTCCTATGTATCCATCAAACACACAGACTGTATTTTAATGCCGTTTGTTAAAAGAGTATGGTAAATGTTAAGAGTTCCTGGGTCTAATGCGTGTTTATCCTCTTGGGAACGTTTATTCACTCTACTGCACAAGAGTGAAGGGGAGAGATTTCAGTGATTTACGCTCTGGTCGCAGTAGAGTTCTCAGAGTGCCTCACTAAACCACTCAGCCGAGGATGCTCAGCTTGTCGGAGAGTTAAGTCGCTTTAAGGTAAGGATGTAAACACACACGGAATGAACTGTAGTGGCGAATATCAGCGGCATCGTGAAACATCATCTGTGTACAAGTAGAACATACTGACATTTTCGAACGACTCATTTGTGGAAGTGGCCAATTAGTTAGTCCCTCAACCTAGTTCCTCCTTCTTACAGTGTCCACAACAGCCGCATGATCGTGTTAGGTCAAACGTCTTTCATATTATCAAATAATTTCCACAACAAGTGCCACTGCTGCATGATGACTGAACACAGATGGTGGACTTATTGTACATTTAGAATATTTGTACACAATTTACAGAGCAGATCCTCATAGTCTATTAACAACCTGGTGGCTTATCAAGGACATGTCAATATTTAAACGGTTAAAAGTTGTCGTGTAGGAACTAAGATTTAAGTGGAGGCTCTTAAAAACCCTGGCAGTCATATATGAAAACACTGAAGGAAGAAAGACTGGGCGTGAGTCACTTGCCGAGGATGAGAGTCGTGGATACTGCTGACGCCACAACAACAAAATATGCACATACATTCAATACACCCGGATGTCCTTGCTTCCAGGCTTGTGACACTTCCCGGGACGTAAATACACGTCATCCAAAGAGGAACTGGATATAGGCATAGGCAAGCCCTCCTGGAGATAATATATGCAGCACTGAGGGAACCGAGAGCTGCCACTCTGCCAAATCTTCATGCATTTGTCGAGTCAACCAGGCTGAGAAATTGGTTGGTAAAACCCGCTGCCTGGAAAACATTGCTGCGCTGACACGCGATGTTGTCTTACCGTTCACATACGGGGATAAACTAATGTTTCACTGAATGACGTGATAACTTGTCTTCTGGAGGAGTTTGTTTATCAAATGAATGTTCACACCGACAATAACTACACTTACCAGCTCTCAGGGAAATTGTTCGACATGTGAACTGTACAGAACAAACGATGACGCGTCTTACAACATTGTTATTGGTTGTCAGGTTCGTGGCGATGGTAACACATCCAGACGGTGGCCAGGATATTACTGTAGGTCAGTAATCCAAGTCATCTCAGTGGATTTGATATACGATGTGTATTATCCAAACTTTATACGGTGTTTGATAAGCACCACAGTTGATAAATTTGTTTTTTATCTTGAGTGAGAGAAAGTTTAACATTATCGTTTTTAGTATAGCTGATAGTACTGTAGTTAACGTTGTATATTACAGTAATATAGCTGATAGTACTGTAGTTAACGTTGTATCTTACAGTAATATAGCTGATAGTACTGTAGGTTTGACCCGCAGGAAGTGCCGGCAGACGCTCACTGAATAATATTGTTGTTTTTTTTCTGTTCATCCGCCTATGTAATGGGAGACATCTAGCTAAGCTTCATGTGATCAGATAATGTAGCGCCACTCAGAGGTGACTGAGTGTGACTGTCGGTGGACGATGCTCATGACCCATTTGGTATATAAATGGTTTCCTCAACAAAGTTCTTTGTTGGTCGCCAGCAGTTGGCAGCTCCGCGTCTCTGCTCTGCACCACTTAACAATTATAACAGCAGTGGAATAAGATACAGTTCCTTCACGTCTGGCACATGTGTAAAAGCATTTGAGGTCCACTGCAAGCACGGCCACACAGCTATCATCTCCCCATAAACAACTACAGTGGATTACGTGCTTGCTGAATAAACTAAAGTGAACAGCAACTTGTAGCATAATATAGAGATTGTATACGTGGTAACTGTTTTATACATGACATAGACTGGGAAGTGGTGTGAGATTTCTTGCATAAATTATCCCTCTCACAACATGGCGAAGTGAATTAGTATAAATAGGTCGACTTTATCTCCTCACTGGTATTCACTGCACTCTCTTTAATTGACATTTCACAGTCGTTAGGGAGATCTTAGAATTACCTATTTTCACACTGGTATAACTAAGACTGAACAAGACCATTAATACTTAGTGTGATAGATGAGCCAATAAGATGGTAGGACACGCAGGACTTGTAGATACCAGCAGAGACGTACAACACTGAACGTCAACCAAAGGGGAATTTTTATAGTAACTTATGAGGGTATGGATGTGAATGAACGCTTTATATCAATTCGTATTGAGGGGCGTGCCTGTGGTGACGTCACTTCATTTCTAATTAATTATTATTGACTCTCCTGTTCTACCACCATTCCCTCTCCTGTTCTACCACCATTCCCTCTCCTGTTCTACGACCATTCCCTCTCCTGTTCTACCACCATTCCCTCTCCTGTTCTACCACCATTCCCTCTCCTGTTCTACCACCATTCCCTCTCCTGTTCTACCACCATTCCCTCTCCTGTTCTACGACCATTCCCTCTCCTGTTCTACCACCATTCCCTCTCCTGTTCTACCACCATTCCCTCTCCTGTTCTACCACCATTCCCTCTCCTGTTCTACGACCATTCCCTCTCCTGTTCTACCACCATTCCCTCTCCTGTTCTACCACCATTCCCTCTCCTGTTCTACCACCATTCCCTCTCCTGTTCTACCACCATTCCCTCTCCTGTTCTACCACCATTCCCTCTCCTGTTCTACCTACTTTCCTTCAGCACCTCCCCCTCCTCGACAACGTCTTCTACCACACCTTTTCCACCGTCACCTTCCCCCTTCCATTCTCACCTTCCCCCTCCCGCCTTCATCTACTCCCTCTAACTTAACCCCCTCCCTCCCAGCTCCACCCCCTCCCTCCCAGCCCCACCCCCTCCCTCCCAGCCCCACCCCCTCCCTCCCAGCTCCACCCCCTCCCTCCCAGCCCCACCCCCTCCCTCCCAGCCCCACCCCCTCCCTCCCAGCCCCACCCCCTCCCTCCCAGCGCCACCCCCTCCCTCCAGGCCCCACCCCCTCCCTCCCAGCTCCACACACAGGCATCACTCTCAGATGACAACACACAGGCAACACTCCAAGATGACAACACACAGGCAACACTCATATGACAACACACAGGCAACACTCAGATGACAACACACAGGCAACACTCAGATACAACACACAGGCAACACTCATATGACAACACACAGGCAACACTCATATGACAACACACAGGCAACACTCAGATGGCAACACACAGGCAACACTCCAAGATGACAACACACAGGCAACACTCAGATGACAACGCAGAGGCAACACTCAGATATGACAACATACAGGCAACACTCAGATGGCAACACACAGGCAACACTCAGATAACAACACACAGGCAACACTCAGATGGCAACACACAGGCAACACTCAGATGGCAACGCACAGGCAACACTCAGATGGCAACACACAGGCAACACTCAGATAACAACACACAGGCAACACTCAGATATGACAACACACAGGCAACACTCAGATAACAACACACAGGCAACACTCAGATGGCAACACACAGGCAACACTCATGTGACAACACACAGGCAACACTTTCAGATGACAACACACAGGGAACACTCATATGACAACACACAGGCAACACTCAAATTACAACACACAGGTAACACTCAGATGACAACACACAGGCAACACTCAGAAATGACCAAGAAACTTACACGAAGCGTCCCTGTCATCACCTACAGAAAGCCACATGATATTCCCCCAAGTTTAGGGATGAAGACTGTGTGATTCTGATGTTGAAGTACCAAACCTCTATAACACTCTATACACAATACTTACACCTTTACCAATGGATCCAGGAAGACGCTTTATGTCCCAGAAACTTGTATTATGACCAGAAAGTTTAATTACACAGCTCGCTTTGTGTCCCAGACCTCATTTAGGTGTTTGTGTTGATTTTGGAGAGTGTGGACTGGGGTGTTCTTGAAACTTTACATTGATTATAGGTTTCTTGAGTCCTGGGACAAGCTGTTGGTAAATGTGATTCGATTAATTTAACCAAGAGACTGAGCGTGCTATGAGATGGATTATGTGTTCTTCTTTTGGAGTTCTGTGATGGAGAGGCCCAGAGTCGAGCAGTGTGTGGATACCTTGAGTTGGTTTATGTCCCTCTTGCTCACACTTCTCTTAGGATGAAGTCGTGTGTGTGTGTGTGTGTGTAATGGTCAGCATGCTCGCCCCTCGTAAGCGAGTGGTCTAGGGTTCGATCCCCGGGCAGAGTGAAACTATGGACAAGTTTCTTTATGTCATTTGCCTCTTGTCTACCCAGCAGTAATTGGGGTCCTGGATGTTAATTGATTTGCTGATCGTGTTAGGAGGGGTAATGGTTACCCAATGCAGTTGGCGAGCTGTCCGGTGATTCATATTGTGTGTACTGTCTGTGATTCATGTTGTGCATTCTGTGTCGTGTATATTTAATGATAACAATAATAATAATAATAATAATAATAATAATAGGATTAACCGTAAGTCATTGTGGTGTTTGTCACAGCGTATTTTGAGAATTTACGTACCCGTTTAAATTAAACCAGGCCTCGTCCGTGAAAGATGTCGTGTCCAGCATTGTCACATTGTTGTGTGTGAACCTGTTGAACCAACGGCTGTAGTGAACACACTTGTCTGTGTCCAACAGGCGCAGCTCTTGCACTACCCTCACTCTGTATGAACGTAACTTTTAACGTTTGACAGCCCTGTGAACGGCTGGACGAGATGCTCCCACTTGCTGTGACAAAAGCCGCAATGACTTACGGGGAGATTGCAACAAACTCTGGTGTCACTACTGACCGTCGCCCGGTTCATGGCCTGTCTTTCACACTTCCTGGGTCACGAAAACGTTTCACTAGTTCATAAACAGTAGCCTTACATGGTGTCGGGCTATCAGGGAATCTCCTTCCATAGATTTCAACACACCGTATATAAGAATTGCACTCAAAGTACGCCTCCAACAGAGCGACCCTCTGTGCCCGCTAAGACTCATTGTCGACGGACTCACACTTACGTCCCTCTACCCACTCATACGCGAAGTCACGTGACCGGTATATTACTCAGCAATCTTCTGAGATGTTGCCAGCAAGTGCCGAGTGAAACAATGGATGGCTATCGTTAGTCATTAAACTACTAGCAATTGCCAAACATTGAGTATGGGGACTTTTGAGACACCCTGTATTAGTTTTTAAATTTATTTACACAAATCATTGGTTTACACAAAACCAGTATTAATGTTATCATCATGTCAATATCTGATAACTTGTATACCAGCCAACTGCCTGCACGTTAAATTTTGGTTTATAGTAATTTCCATTAAATTGTTAAGATGCCCCATCTTAAAATATATAGAATTGTTTGAAGAAAAACAACATGACGTCATCCGGTAGATTAACTCCTCGTGGCTTCAATAGAGAACAAAGAATCTTTAAACATTGCTTTCCGTCTTAAAAAGATTTGCCGAGATGTTTGACACGACAAAGGTCTATGTAGACAGGTCAGTCGCACTGGCTGACCTGTCTACATAGACCTTTGTCGTGTCGAAAAGCAATTCCCGGACGAGGTAACTCAGGTAGTGGCGAGGAGAGTGTAGTAGCTTCGTCTCAAACTTACTGTACAGGTGGTGGTGATCAGAGAGAGTTGAGAGGGCCAGTATACTAAGCTCCTCTTGATAATGTGCTTTAAGAGAGGGAGAGACTAGTCTTCTGCACTTTCTCTCGGAGTCCTCGTTGTGTAGCAGTTAAGGAAGAAGACCAGGCAGGGCTAACGGAGGTGAGTTTAGGGAGCATAAAGTTGAGTAAAAAGTCAAAAGTTCAGACCCGGGAACACGACGGACTTTGGGAAGACGGAGGATGTGTGTGTGTGTGTGTGTGTGACAGACAGACAGACAGACAGTTTATGAACTGACATAAACAGAGAGAGAGAGAGAGAGAGAGAGAGAGAGAGAGAGAGAGAGAGAGAGAGAGACTAACACCCTTCTCACACCTGTCCTGGACACAGTGGTAACAGATAAGCGCGTTACCGCGATGTATACAGTGTCCTATATACTTATGTCGATGAATACGATGACCTATATACATAATGGTTATGTATACAATGACCTGTTTATATATATTGTATTGTATACTTAGTAGAATTATTGTCTGCAGGGATTTATCTACCTATATATACTTTGGAGGAACCTGTGCACATAGTGTATGCTTTGGAGGGTTTAGTGTACTCACTGTATACTGTGGAGGCAATGTGTACTTTCGAGGAAGTGTTGTACCTAATGAATACTTTGTAGGAGGTTATGTACAACATACTTTGGAGGGACCAGTGTATACAGTGTGTGTACTGTATACTTTTGAGTCTCTAAATACTTTGTTAAGGCTAATGTATACTAATTATATTTTGAAGGGTACAATGTGAACTTCAGACGGGCATGTTTACTCAAAGCTGTTTACCTTTATGGGATAGTTTACACTCACAGCCTCGTCCTGTTTGGTGGTCGTGTTTACTTTGTGAGGACAGACTAGTGGGCCCTGCCTCGCTGCCCACCACCGATACATTCCTTCCAATATCGCGTTGGACAATCCACTATTGGTCTGGCATAAGTGGAATTCTCTGTGGTGGAATTGTTGAGGGGTGTGTATTGGCCTGTTGTGTTGCAGCAGTGTTGGTTGTGTTGCAGCAGTGTTGGTTGTGTTGCAGTAGTGTTGGTTGTGTTGCAGCAGTGTTGGTTGTGTTGCAGCAGTGTTGGTTGTGTTGCAGTAGTGTTGGTTGTGTTGCAGCAGTGTTGGTTGTGTTGCAGCAGTTTTGTTTGTGTTGATTGTGTTGCAGCATTGTTGGTTGTGTTGCAGTGGTGTCGGTTGTGTTGCCGCAGTGTTGGTTGTGTTGCAGTAGTGTTGGTTGTGTTGCAGTAGTGTTGGTTGTGTTGCAGTAGTGTTGGTTGTGTTGCTGTAGTGTTGGTTGTGTTGCAGCAGTGTTGTTTGTGTTGGAGCAGTTTTGTTTGTGTTGGAGTAGTGTTGATTGTGTTGCAGCAGTACTGGTTGTGTTGCAGTGATGTTGGTTGTGTTGCCGCAGTGTTGGTTGTGTTGCAGTGATGTTGGTTGTGTTGCCGCAGTGTTGGTTGTGTTGCAGTGATGTTGGTTGTGTTGCTGTAGTGTTGGTTGTGTTGCAGCAGTTTTGTTTGTGTTGGAGTAGTGTTGATTGTGTTGCAGCAGTATTGGTTGTGTTGCAGTGATGTTGGTTGTGTTGCCGCAGTGTTGGTTGTGTTGCAGTGATGTTGGTTGTGTTGCTGTAGTGTTGGTTGTGTTGCAGCAGTGTTGTTTGTGTTGGAGCAGTTTTGTTTGTGTTGGAGCAGTTTTGTTTGTGTTGGAGTAGTGTTGATTGTGTTGCAGCAGTATTGGTTGTGTTGCAGTGATGTTGGTTGTGTTGCCGCAGTGTTGGTTGTGTTGCCGCAGTGTTGGTTGTGTTGCCGCAGTGTTGGTTGTGTTGCAGCAGTGTTGGTTGTGTTGCAGTGGTGTTGGTTGTGTTTCAGTAGTGTTGGTTGTGTTGCTGAAGTGTTGGTTGTTTTGCAGTAGTGTTGGTTGCGTTGCAGTAGTGTTGATTGTGTTGCAGTGGTGTTGCTTGTATTGCAGTAGTGTTGGTTGTGTTGGAGTGGTGTTGGTTCTGTTGTTTTTGGTGTTTGTTGTGTTGCAGTGGTGTTGTTTGTGTTGCAGCAGTGTTGGTTGTGTTGCAGTGGTGTTGTTTGTGTTGCAGCAGTGTTGGTTGTGTTGCAGCAGTGTTGGTTGTGTTGCATCATCCCTGGTGATTAATCCAATGTATAAAGTAAACTTGCTAAGAACAACATAAAGGAAGAGCCAGATTCTGTAGAGTCAGGACACCAGGAAGAGATGAGCAACCTGGACGTCAGAGAACAGAGGGAGGGAGTTGACATGGATGAACCCCAAAGCCAATCTGAGGAAAAATAATGAAGATCAAAAGACTTTATAGAGGAAGATGTGACCAAAGGAGAATTTAAACTAGGATAAAGACTATGTGGAGGAAAAAATGGCCCAAAATATTAAGATTGATCCCTTGTTGTTATTGTATATACCAGTACAGTATCAGAATAATGGAAAAAGACACTGTTAGCCCTTTATAGCAGACACACAATCACAAATTGTGGATAAGATATCTTGTCTGGCAAATTTACCAACTTTCCTTAAAACGGTGACAGACTATTGTAAATAGAACGAGATTTACATTGATTTTTCTATTGCATCTGAGAAAGGTCTACATGAATGGCTGAGTGTCTAAGATCCAGGCACAAAGTATTCCGGCAAAAATATGAGGTTGAACTTTACTATACATTGGCTTAAAGACAGGTATCAGAAAGTGGTAAGAATAAAGTAACCTACATTCACAATGGACATAAGTTCTCAGTGAAGTACCTCAAGGAACTATCCTGGGTCCCACTTTGTTTGTGATACATATTAATGATGTCAATACATTTATGTTAAGTTTGTGGACAATATGTATGGAGATTAATGGGAAGTTTGCAAGGCATACATCCATCCAAAATGAATTTTACAAACTTTTCAAATGGTTGCAGGACTGGCAAATGATTCTAACACAACAAAATTTAAGATTCTGTATGTGGGGTACAATAGTGGTGTCCTACTTAACGAGTATCCAATTAGCGGAAATTTGGTTTTACAAACTTCTATGCAATATAATGAGCAAAGTTATGAGTGAAAGACTGTGCCCTTAGCAAGACAGATGCTAGTTGCCAGATACTATATTTTTAACTTACAATTGAACCGTTTATCGTGTATTCACTAAAACAATAAACAAAACTTTAAACTCAAATTTCAATCATATTTCCTACTCGTGGTGTCTGCGAGTGAATAACAACCGCCATTATCATTAAGTGCCATGTAAGTTTACGATGGTGCTGCCCCTCTGCACAAAACACATACTGTACTTATCGGTAACCCACAAACTTCTATGTTTATACTACCACAATCACTACAAGGTTTACAGCTACAGTAATGAAGAAGACCCAAACAACACCCTAACTGTCCAAATGTCTCGGTGTGTAAAACATAACTAAGCCAATAACACCGTAGATGATGACCAGCAGCAGTGGTGTTAGTGGCAGTAAAATATATTATCAGAATTTAATTGATGTTATTCACAGTGAGTCAACAGAAGACCAAGTAAGACAACCAATACATAAAGTACATGAACTGAAGAACACCTCAGACAGCGGTATTGTGTTAACGTGTAACTCCAAACGGCACCGTCGGAGAAATAGTATCACTGTTTATGAATGATTGGTTACTAGCCGTGTAATGACGGACATGATTGGTTTGTTATAGGTCATAGAGGTTGGCCGCTTGGAGACACGGGTTACCACAAGGGGTGCAAGAACACATTTCCGCACCTGTACCATCTTCTTAGGCGCTTCAAATTCCTTCTTGCATTTGGCAGGTAATCTGGCAGGACTTGAGTCTTTACGGTTCTTTCCAGACACTTCACTGTTACTAATTATCACATGTTCTTATGACTTTCAAAGGATCACCTGAAAAATCTCCACCCCAGCTTATTTCACCTGAAGATTAACCACCCTAAACTAACCTAAACTAACCTAACCTAACCTTGCTCGCCATAATGTTAGGTTAAGCAATTCTTACCTGACCTAAGCCAACATAACCTAACCTAACTTTCATACACCCAACCACCTCAATCGTTGCTGTTCACACACACACACACACACACACACTTCGCCAGCTAATCTACATAATTTTCTCATCTCGATCAAATTGTTTTTATGATGATTCACTTCCACTCAATGACGTCTTGAAAACCTTAAAATTTCTCTGGGGAACGTGAGTGAGTCTGAGGCAAGTCTTGTGCTGGCTGTAGTGTGGCCGAGGGTGGTGGGTGTCTGTAGTGTAGCCGAGGGTGGTGGGTGTCTGTAGTGCAGCCGAGGGTGGTGGGTGGCTGTATTGTGGCCGAGGGTGGTGGATGGCTGTAGTGTGGCCGAGTGTGGTGGGTGTCTGTAGTGTGGCCGAGGGTAGTGGGTGACTATATTGTGGCCGAGGGTGGTGGGTGGCTGTAGTGTGGCCGAGGGTGGTGGGTGTCTGTAGTGTGGCCGAGGGTGGTGGGTGGCTGTAGTGTGGCCGAGGGTGGTGGGTGGCTGTAGTGTGGCCGAGGGTGGTGGGTGGCTGTAGTGTGACCGAGGGTGGTGGGTGACTGTATTGTGGCCGAGGGTGGTGGGTCTGTAGGGTGGCCGAGGGTGGTGGATGGCTGTAGTGTGGCCGAGGGTGGTGGGTGCCTGTAGTGTGGCCGAGGGTAGTGGGTGACTATATTGTGGCCGAGGGTGGTGGGTGTCTGTAGTGTGGCCGAGGGTGGTGGGTGTCTGTAGTGTGGCCGAGGGTGGTGGGTGGCTGTAGTGTGGCCGAGGGTGGTGGTTGGCTGTATTGTGGCCGAGGGTGGTGGGTGGCTGTATTGTGACCGAGGGTGGTGGGTGGCTGTATTGTGGCCGAGGGTGGTGGGTGGCTGTAGTGTGGCCGAGGGTGGTGGGTGGCTGTATTGTGCCCGCGGGTGGTGGGTGACTATATTGTGGCCGAGGGTGGTGGGTGGCTGTATTGTGGCCGAAGTGTGGTGGGTGGTTGTAGTGTGGCCGAGGGTGGTGGGTGGCTGTATTGTGGCCGAGGGTGGTGAGTGGCTGTATTGTGCCCGAGGGTGGTGGGTGGCTGTAGTGTGGCCGAGAGTGGTGGATGGCTGTAGTGTGGCCGAGTGTGGTGGGTGTCTGTAGTGTGGCCGAGGGTAGTGGGTGACTATATTGTGGCCGAGGGTGGTGGGTGGCTGTAGTGTGGCCGAGGGTGGTGGGTGTCTGTAGTGCAGCCGAGGGTGGTGGGTGGCTGTAGTGTGGCAGGAGGGTGGTGGGTGGCTGTAGTGTGACCAAGGGTGGCGGGTGGCTGTAGTGTGCCCGAGCGTGGTGGGTGGCTGTAGTGTGGCCGAGGGTGGTGGGTGGCTGTATTGTGACCGAGGGTGGTGGGTGACTGTATTGTGGCCGAGGGTGGTGGATGGCTGTAGTGTGGCCGAGGGTGGTGGGTGCCTGTAGTGTGGCCGAGGGTAGTGGGTGACTATATTGTGGCCGAGGGTGGTGGGTGTCTGTAATGTGGCCGAGGGTGGTGGGTGTCTGTAGTGTGGCCGAGGGTGGTGGGTGGCTGTAGTGTGGCCGAGGGTGGTGGTTGGCTGTAGTGTGGCCGAGGGTGGTGGGTGGCTGTATTGTGACCGAGGGTGGTGGGTGGCTGTATTGTGGCCGAGGGTGGTGGGTGGCTGTAGTGTGGCCGAGGGTGGTGGGTGGCTGTAGTGTGCCCGAGGGTGGTGGGTGACTATATTGTGGCCGAGGGTGGTGGGTGGCTGTATTGTGGCCGAGGGTGGTGGGTGGCTGTAGTGTGGCCGAGGGTGGTGGGTGGTTGTATTGTGGCCGAGGGTGGTGGGTGACTATATTGTGGCCGAGGGTGGTGGATGGCTGTAGTGTGTCCGAGTGTGGTGGGTGTCTGTAGTGTGGCCGAGGGTAGTGGGTGACTATATTGTGGCCGAGGGTGGTGGGTGGCTGTAGTGTGGCCGAGGGTGGTGGGTGGCTGTAGTGTGGCCGAGGGTGGTGGGTGGCTGTAGTGTGACCGAGGGTGGTGGGTGACTGTATTGTGGCCGAGGGTGGTGGATGGCTGTAGTGTGGCCGAGGGTGGTGGGTGCCTGTAGTGTGGCCGAGGGTAGTGGGTGACTATATTGTGGCCGAGGGTGGTGGGTGTCTGTAATGTGGCCGAGGGTGGTGGGTGTCTGTAGTGTGGCCGAGGGTGGTGGGTGGCTGTAGTGTGGCCGAGGGTGGTGGTTGGCTGTAGTGTGGCCGAGGGTGGTGGGTGGCTGTATTGTGGCCGAGGGTGGTGGGTGGCTGTAGTGTGGCCGAGGGTGGTGGGTGGCTGTATTGTGGCCGAGGGTGGTGAGTGGCTGTATTGTGGCCGAGGGTGGTGGGTGGCTGTATTGTGGCCGAGGGTGGTGGGTGGCTGTATTGTGGCCGAGGGTGGTGGGTGGCTGTATTGTGGCCGAGGGTGGTGGGTGGCTGTAGTGTGGCCGAGGGTGGTGGGTGGCTGTAGTGTGGCCGAGGGTGGTGGGTGTCTGTAGTGTGGCCGAGGGTGGTGGGTGACTATATTGTGGCCGAGGGTGGTGGGTGGCTGTAGTATGGCCGAGGGTGGTGGGTGTCTGTAGTGTGGCCGAGGGTGGTGGGTGGCTGTAGTGTGGCCGAGGGTGGTGGGTGGCTGTAGTGTGGCCGAGGGTGGTGGGTGGCTGTAGTGTGACCGAGGGTGGTGGGTGACTGTATTCTGGCCGAGGGTGGTGGGTGTCTGTAGTGTTGCCGAGGGTGGTGGGTGGCTGTAGTGTGGCCGAGGGTGGTGGGTGGCTGTATTGTGGCCGAGGGTGGTGGATGGCTGTAGTGTGTCCGAGTGTGGTGGGTGTCTGTAGTGTGGCCGAGGGTAGTGGGTGACTATATTGTGGCCGAGGGTGGTGGGTGGCTGTAGTGTGGCCGAGGGTGGTGGGTGGCTGTAGTGTGGCCGAGGGTGGTGGGTGGCTGTAGTGTGGCCGAGGGTGGTGGTGGTTGTATTGTGGTCGAGGGTGGTGGGTGACTATATTGTGGCCGAGGGTGGTGGATGGCTGTAGTGTGTCCGAGTGTGGTGGGTGTCTGTAGTGTGGCCGAGGGTAGTGGGTGACTATATTGTGGCCGAGGGTGGTGGGTGGCTGTAGTGTGGCCGAGGGTGGTGGGTGGCTGTAGTGTGGCCGAGGGTGGTGGGTGGCTGTAGTGTGACCGAGGGTGGTGGGTGACTGTATTGTGGCCGAGGGTGGTGGATGGCTGTAGTGTGGCCGAGGGTGGTGGGTGCCTGTAGTGTGGCCGAGGGTAGTGGGTGACTATATTGTGGCCGAGGGTGGTGGGTGTCTGTAATGTGGCCGAGGGTGGTGGGTGTCTGTAGTGTGGCCGAGGGTGGTGGGTGGCTGTAGTGTGGCCGAGGGTGGTGGTTGGCTGTAGTGTGGCCGAGGGTGGTGGGTGGCTGTATTGTGACCGAGGGTGGTGGGTGGCTGTATTGTGGCCGAGGGTGGTGGGTGGCTGTAGTGTGGCCGAGGGTGGTGGGTGACTATATTGTGGCCGAGGGTGGTGGGTGGCTGTATTGTGGCCGAGGGTGGTGGGTGGCTGTAGTGTGGCCGAGGGTGGTGGGTGGCTGTATTGTGGCCGAGGGTGGTGAGTGGCTGTATTGTGCCCGAGGGTGGTGGGTGGCTGTATTGTGCCCGAGGGTGGTGGGTGGCTGTATTGTGCCCGAGGGTGGTGGGTGGCTGTATTGTGCCCGAGGGTGGTGGGTGGCTGTATTGTGGCCGAGGGTGGTGGGTGGCTGTAGTGTGGCCGAGGGTGGTGGGTGGCTGTAGTGTGGCCGAGGGTGGTGGGTGTCTGTAGTGTGGCCGAGGGTGGTGGGTGACTATATTGTGGCCGAGGGTGGTGGGTGGCTGTAGTATGGCCGAGGGTGGTGGGTGTCTGTAGTGTGGCCGAGGGTGGTGGGTGGCTGTAGTGTGGCCGAGGGTGGTGGGTGGCTGTAGTGTGACCGAGGGTGGTGGGTGACTGTATTCTGGCCGAGGGTGGTGGGTGTCTGTAGTGTTGCCGAGGGTGGTGGGTGGCTGTAGTGTGGCCGAGGGTGGTGGGTGGCTGTATTGTGGCCGAGGGTGGTGGGTGGCTGTAGTGTGGCCGAGGGTGGTGGGTGACTATATTGTGGCCGAGGGTGGTGGGTGGCTTTATTGTGGCCGAGGGTGGTGGGTGGCTGTATTGTGGCCGAGGGTGGTGGGTGTCTGTACTGTGGCCGAGGGTGGTGGGTGTCTGTAGTGTGGCCGAGGGTGGTGGGTGACTATATTGTGGCCGAGGGTGGTGGGTGGCTGTATTGTGGCCGAGGGTGGTGCGTGGCTGTATTGTGGCCGAGGGTGGTGGGTGGCTGTATTGTGGCCGAGGGTGGTGGGTGGCTGTAGTGTGGCCGAGGGTGGTGGGTGTCTGTACTGTGGCCGAGGGTGGTGGGTGGCTGTATTGTGGCCGAGGGTGGTGGGTGACTATATTGTGGCCGAGGGTGGTGGGTGGCTCTAGTGTGGCCGAGGGTGGTGGGTGACTATATTGTGGCCGAGGGTGGTGGGTGGCTGTATTGTGGCCGAGGGTGGTGGGTGTCTGTACTGTGGCCGAGGGTGGTGGGTGTCTGTAGTGTGGCCGAGGGTGGTGGGTGACTATATTGTGGCCGAGGGTGGTGGGTGGCTGTATTGTGGCCGAGGGTGGTGGGTGGCTCTATTGTGGCCGAGGGTGGTGGGTGGCTGTATTGTGGCCGAGGGTGGTGGGTGGCTGTAGTGTGGCCGAGGGTGGTGGGTGGCTGTAGTGTGGCCGAGGGTGGTGGGTGTCTGTACTGTGGCCGAGGGTGGTGGGTGGCTGTAGTGTGGCCGAGGGTGGTGGGTGTCTGTACTGTGGCCGAGGGTGGTGGGTGGCTGTAGTATGGCCGAGGGTGGTGGGTGGCTGTAGTGTGGCCGAGGGTGGTGGGTGGCTGTAGTGTGGCCGAGGGTGGTGGGTGACTGTAGTGTGGCCGAGGGTGGTGAGTGGTATCTTCGTCCACAACTGTGTGATCTTGAGATGCTCCGCTGAGCTTATCTCGAGAAAAGACGAAACAGTATAACCTAACCTAACCTAACCTAACCTAACCTAACCTAACCCAATAATCCCTTCAACTAGGAATTGTTTAGTAAGTCCGTGTCATCTTCTGGCTTGCAACTTTTAGGTGGAATTATTTACCAAACTCAACTACTTGTTTTTTGCTTAATAAATAGAACATTTAACACACCAACTCTATTTAATTTCTGCTAACACTTCGAGTTTGATGTCATGTCATGTCTACCAGAATCAAATACCTATACAGCTTTGTTATGAGTGGGCAGCGCCTTGTGTGTGTGAGAGAGACAGGATGACAGTAAACACCATCACTAGAACCCAGCCCTGATTTAACATGACGTGTGTGTCAATATCTGGGTTACGATCAGGTTGTACAGGAGATTGTTATCTCTCTCTCTCACTCTCTCTCTCTCTCAATAAGCTAGTAACTGAATGAACAACTCAATTCTTGGCTCCATCAATATTGGTCAATTGCAGATGACATCAATTATTGGTGTTACAGCCTTAAAGATAAACCAGTTAAATATGACTAAAACTCAACTATACGACTTAATAAAACTATAAATGATTAAGAGTAAAAATAATTCAGTAGTTAGGGTTAGGATGTAACAGTAATAGGAGAACAGATTATCTCAACAGTTACCACCTGTGTAACACTGTCACCTTCGTAACCGCTATGTGACTGCTACCTTTTTATAACAGCTACTTGTGAAGCTGTCATATATGTAACAACCTTGGAGCTGTCACCATTTGCAATAGCCACTTGTGAAGCTGTTACATTATATTATTGTGTAGCTTTGTAGCTGACACCACTGTTTCCTTATGTAGCTGTACTGTATGTAGTTACCTGAGCTTGACTCTTGAAAAGTAACTCAACTGCTACATGTAGTGTTTATGGGTTAAGTTGTCAAAACCCAAATGGTCTTTTCTCCATTTATTTATAAAAATATATTCGGAACAGTCGATAAGGATAAACCGTAATTCACACTGTAAGCTGTGAATGTTAGGAAATAGATGGCAAGCTTATCTGGGAAGCTTGGGAGTCAACGTCTATGCTTTGTGAGGGTTGAGTGATAACTGCTGGGCAGAGAGCCGGCTTCTTATGGCTGACCTAATCATCTTTAAGACGCTAATTGATAGAGGAAAATACCCACCACTTGATCCGAACCTGAACCACACAGCTCATGGAAAATTGAGGGATGATATAATTATAGAACACAAATGTGTTAACCCGTATTTATATAAGTACTACTGTCTGTGAGACAAGGAATAGTACAAGGAGGTTAGGAAAGGTTAGGTTAGGTTAGGTTAGCTTAGCTTGGGTAATCCAATTGGGTCAAATTGATTATGTTAGGTTAATGATCGACTGCTTAACATTCTAGTAACGACCTGTATTCCTTGTTACAGTTCTGGTACGACTACAAGCTGAAGTGGGACCCGGAGGAGTATGGAGGGGTGGTCATGTTACATGTTCCTTCTGATCATATCTGGCGCCCGGACATTGTGCTATACAACAAGTGAGTTACTTACACCCATGTTACTATGGTGCTGTTACCGTGGTGATGTTACGGTGGGGTAAGTATTAATGTGGTGGTCATACTGTGCTTCAGGTGTTACTGAACGGCAGGTGTTACTGTGGGCACGTGTTACTGTAGTGGTGTTACTGTGATGTTATTACTGTGGGTAGCTGTTTTTGTGGTGATGTTACTGTAGTTTTAACAGTTAACAAATTTATTGGCAAAGCTTGGAGTACAGTTTGCCTATTCTGAGTAATTCACTTCTCACTGCCACACAGGACAGAGGTTCATACACAAAGAATTAGATCATATATATATATATATATATATATATATATATATATATATATATATATATATTATATATATATATATATATATATATATATATATATATGTCTGTTTGTTTATTTGTTTATTATTATTATTATTATTATTATTATTATTATTATTATTATAATCATCATCATTATTATTATTATCATTATCGTTATCATTCTTATTTAATATTACTGTAATGCATTAAGTTAGACCACATTTTTGGTTTTGCCATTAGCAACAAGTATGTACAGATTTTTGCCAGTTCCCACTCTGGAGCATCCAACATAGAACTGTCCAAGAGAGAAGCAAGGAAACACCATGTTTAGGTCAACCATCTTTAGGGACTGTCCCTGGCTTTTGTAGATGGTCATGGCAAAGCTCACTTTAACCGGGAACTGAAGTCGCTTAAACTCAAATGGCAGGTCAGTGGTGATGAGAGGTATCCTTGGTATAAAAACGTCCTCTCCTTTAGCTTTTCCTGTCAGTACTGTAGCTTCCAGTACATGTGGCATCATGTTCTTCACCACCAGTCTTGTGCCATTGCAGAGGATTGGTGGTTCAAGATTTCTTAAGCGCATTATAGGAGTTCCAATCTTGAGAGTGAGGTGGTGAGGAGGCATTCCAGCGGGCTCCAAAGAATTAAGGAATTCTGCAGGGTACTGGACTGCTTGGTCCTGGTCGATTACTGTATCAACAGATTTGAATGAGGTCTCACTGCCTGGAAGCTGTCTGAGTAGAGTCATGTTGATTTCAGCCACTGTTTCATTCTTTGGTGCCAGAATTGCACGTTCACGCAGCCACTTGTGACCCTTGTAGTGGTGGATAATGTTTGGGTAGACCATGTTAGTGAGCTCAGTTGAGGACTTTACAACATTTCCACATCCTTGAAGAATGATTATTTGTCCTTCTGAATAACAGGGAAAGTTCCATTCCCAATCTGTAGTAGAAGGTTTGCAAACCGTCCTGCATCCTGATCTCCTTGTAGATGTACTCTCATGTTTGTGGATAGGGTGAGTGTCTGAACACTTCTCCAAAGGTATGATGCCTTGAGGAATTGATCCCACACTATGAGGCTACATATAACATCATCCATCATCACTATATATCACACCATCCATCATCACTACATATAACATCATCCATCATCACTATATATAACACCATCCATCATCACTACATATAACACCATCCATCATCACTACATATAACATCATCCATCATCACTACATATAACACCATCCATCATCACTACATATAATACCATCCATCATCACTACAGATCGGTAAAGTAGTTTCTGAGATTCTCGTGCGGACACAAACAATACCTGACCTAAAACCTGACCATTGTGGACCTGGTCTTACCCTCCTCTGTATATATACACCTTGGTTTGTATTTCTCTTTTGTCTGTACTCACCCCTGAAGATGTGAATTACACGAAAGCGCTTGGGAACTTCGTGTTTTCTTCTTTCCTTGTGGTTATCAGCATATATATATATATATGCTGATAACCACCAGGAAAGAAGAAAACACGAAGTTCCCAAGCGCTTTCGTGTAATTCACATCTTCAGGGGTGAGTACAGACTAGATAGAGTAATGCAAAACAAGATGAATATATACAGAGGAGGGTGAGACCAGGTCCACAATGGTCAGGTAATGACCCTACTAATCTTTAAATGGCACATAACGGTTGGTGGTTGGGTCAGATGGGACAGTGACCCGCCCTCTCACCTGATCACAAATCTTCTTAATTACAAAGTTGTCCAGCTTGTACATGCCGTTACTCAAATTCATGTTGAATGCTTCGGTATGTTTAATAAGACTAGATTCTATGATGTTCCTACTATCAATTGAATTACATGGTAATATTGAGGAGGCATTATCCCAGTCAATGCAATGCTTGTTATCCCTCAAATGAACAAACAGAGCATTGGATTCCTGGCCTGTCCTAACACTGTATTTGTGTTGTTTAATTCTAGTTACAAGATCTTTACCTGTCTGGCCTAAGTAAAACATATTACATTCCTTGCAAGGAACTTTATAAATGCAACCAATTGTGTTGTTGGGGGAGTTCTTGATTAACATTTGTTTAACAGTGCATGAGTTTTTAAATGCCACATTGACGTTCCAAGATTTTAGCTGTGCCGGAATGTGTGAGAAATTTTTGTGAAATGGTAATATTAAGATATTCTTATGGTCATGGGTGGGCTTGGGATCAGTTCTATAAAAAGTTTTCTTAGTAATGTTTAAGCATTTGTCTATGAAAGATCTAGGGTATTTAAGGTTTGAGCCAATATTATATATATATTTGTATTCCTCATCGATGAATTCCGGACTGCAAATTCTCAAGGCACGTAAAAACATTGTTGTAAATACTGACTGTTTGACTTTATTATGGTGGGCAGAATAATAATGAATGTATGAACACACATTGGTTGGTTTTCTATAAATACTGAACTTAAAAGTGTTACCTATTCTGTGTATCAGACAGTCTAGGCTATGGTTTAAGTTTTGATGGTTCCAACAAGGGAGTCGACAGTGTTGACATAGCCAGAGCATTTTGCAATTTGGAGAAATTCAGTAATTTGACAAGTGAAGAAGTGAACATGTGTAAAGGTGTTGTGTATGCATCTATGTCCAAGCCTTGTGTTTCAAACTGTCCAGAAAGATTCACCAAAGCACTCCAAGCCCTTAAGAAAAATAAGGATCTACATGTCACTAAAGCAGATAAAGCCAACACAGTAGTGATTTTAAACAAAGATGACTATATCTCAAAAATGAATGACCTTTTATGTGACACTACAACATATTCTAAACTCATAAATAATCCTCTCAACACTGTCAACACCCAGTTCAACAAAAAACTTAAGTCCCTATTGAGAGGCAAAGCTACTCTCATTAAACATCTTACTTCAACGTCCCCTCCACTGCCTTACATGTACGGTTTAATCAAGACCCACAAGCCCAATAACCCAGCAAGACCCATCATTAGCTCTGTTGGGTCAGTCTCTTATAAACTATCTAAATGGTTAGTTTCCTTACTAAACCCCCTAGTTGGCAACATTTCTAACTCCAATATCAAGAATAATATGGATCTGGTTGAAAAACTCAATAACTTGCACATTAATCATGATTTTAAACTGGTCAGCTTTGATGTAACGTCACTTTTTACAAAGGTCCCAGTTGATGATTTACTAGAGTTCCTCATAGATTCCCTGGATAACATTTCACTGCCCGTCGCGAAAGACGACTTCATCGAACTCATCAAACTATGTATTAAGGATTGCAAATTCGAATTTAATGGGGAATATTATGCTCAAAAATTTGGTATGGCAATGGGTAATCCACTCTCACCTGTATTAAGCAACCTATATATGGAATTCTTTGAAAAGAAACTATTAAGTAATATTTTACCACCCTCAGCAGTCTGGTTTAGATATGTTGATGATGTATTATGTCTCTGGCCATGTAATGAGGACCTAAAAGTTTTCCTACCACAACTTAACAACTTAGCCCCCTCGATCAAATTCACTGTGGAATTAGAGCAAGACTGTAAATTGCCATTCCTAGACTGTCTGATACACAGAATAGGTAACACTTTTAAGTTCAGTATTTATAGAAAACCAACCAATGTGTGTTCATACATTCATTATTATTCTGCCCACCATAATAAAGTCAAACAGTCAGTATTTACAACAATGTTTTTACGTGCCTTGAGAATTTGCAGTCCAGAATTCATCGATGAGGAATACAAATATATATATAATATTGGCTCAAACCTTAAATACCCTAGATCTTTCATAGACAAATGCTTAAACATTACTAAGAAAACTTTTTATAGAACTGATCCCAAGCCCACCCATGACCATAAGAATATCTTAATATTACCATTTCACAAAAATTTCTCACACATTCCGGCACAGCTAAAATCTTGGAACGTCAATGTGGCATTTAAAAACTCATGCACTGTTAAACAAATGTTAATCAAGAACTCCCCCAACAACACAATTGGTTGCATTTATAAAGTTCCTTGCAAGGAATGTAATATGTTTTACTTAGGCCAGACAGGTAAAGATCTTGTAACTAGAATTAAACAACACAAATACAGTGTTAGGACAGGCCAGGAATCCAATGCTCTGTTTGTTCATTTGAGGGATAACAAGCATTGCATTGACTGGGATAATGCCTCCTCAATATTACCATGTAATTCAATTGATAGTAGGAACATCATAGAATCTAGTCTTATTAAACATACCGAAGCATTCAACATGAATTTGAGTAACGGCATGTACAAGCTGGACAACTTTGTAATTAAGAAGATTTGTGATCAGGTGAGAGGGCGGGTCACTGTCCCATCTGACCCAACCACCAACCGTTATGTGCCATTTAAAGATTAGTAGGGTCATTACCTGACCATTGTGGACCTGGTCTCACCCTCCTCTGTATATATTCATCTTGTTTTGCATTACTCTATCTAGTCTGTACTCACCCCTGAAGATGTGAATTACACGAAAGCGCTTGGGAACTTCGTGTTTTCTTCTTTCCTGGTGGTTATCAGTATATACCTAGATCACGCGCACCTACAGTGATTTACTTGCATATATATATATATATATGTATATATATATATATATATATATATATATATATAAATATATATATATATTCATAAATAGTATACATAGATCATATTCATGTGAGTGATATCACTGTTCACTGCCTTACAAGTCAGTGGTTCATGTACAGTAGAAGTCATAATCTATTTGGACTAATCAGTGTGGAATAGCAGATTTGGGATAGACAGCAAGAATTTCCTCAAGCACTTCTGATACACTGTAGTAATTACATAGTTCTTGATACAATAAGCCAGGTCGCCTGAAGTCTTTGACAGTGTCACATTCAATAATACTCGTAGACTGGAATGTTTAAGTGTATGCTTTTAAAGTTTTATCGCAAAGTTTACATGCTGAGTGTTTTGGTGTGGGTACAGCGCCACTTACTTGCCAGATGTGTCTGTAACCTAACCTAATTCTGGCCACAACTACATCACATTGTCTGGTTCTGTCCTTGTGCTGGCCATACCAGTACCTCTTGTCAAAAAAAATTAATATTTACTAATGCTATAACTTCCAGGTGTTTCTACATTTTGACTTGTATGCTTTTAAGTACAGCATTGGACACGCCAAGGTTCAGATCCGCATTTTCTTTCTTACATGCCTCATTGGCCAGTCTATCAGCACGGTCATGATTCCTTATTCCAACATGGGACGGAATCCACACAAATTCAATACAAAAATTATTGTCCTTAGCCTGATGGACTGTTCATTGATTTCAAAGCGCTTTGGGAATCACATGATATCTACCCCACCTCCATTTTCTTTAAGGTAGTCTGTAGCTAAGTAGATTCCCATTAGTTCAGTTTGTGTTGTGCTGGCCCAGTTGTTCAGCCTTTGCGTGTTTGACACTATTACCACATTTTCTTTGTATAATACACTTGCACAATCTGTTCTACCTGTGTTTGTCTGCACAGAACCATCAGTAAGAGCATAACATTCACTTGATTTAATACTCTCTATATGACTGTTGATAGTTTCTAGTGTAATACATCTCACCAGATTGGTGTTTAATATTTGCTTACTACTAACAGGAGTGTAATTAATAGGAACTGATATATCCAGCCAAGGAGGTATGGTATTAAAGGCTTCATCTGGGGTGATTGGAACATTCAGTTTCAAGAGATATGTAACACTTTTATGAAGCCATGTCCCATAGGGAGTCTTTTGTGGATTTTTTTTTTTTACGGGAATTAGCCCTCCCGGGCACAAGTCAAACGACCCACAACGGGGCCGGGTGCGAAAAGAAAAAGAACAGAAAGAAATTGAAAATAGAGAAGAAAAGGGTTATAATGTGTTAATCTACACCACGAAGATGCCGGAAAACCAGCTTTTTAAAGTGAGACAGATTGTATAAGTATGGAAACACAGAAGAAGGCAGAGCATTCCACAGTTTGGCTGTGTGAGGAAAGGAGGAGGTACTATAACGGGTTATTCTCGTGTGACCGACATCCGCAGAGAAACGGTGGGCACCGCGGGCAAGACGTGTGGTACGAACCCACGGCCTTGCCGGAGGTACACAGGATGCCAAATCCACCGAACATTGCCCGTTAAAGTACCTGTAAAAGAGAGAGAGTGAAGCAACATTGCGGCGAAGAGAAAGGGAAGAAAGATTGTCAACTAAAGGAGGAGAGTTAATAAGACGAAATGCCTTTGATTCCACCCTATCTAATAGTTGGACAGAAGAAGAGCCACCCCAGATATGAGAGCAGTACTCCAAGTTAGGACGAATGAATCCCTTATATACTTGGAGCAACTGCTCAGGAGTGAAGTAGCTGCGGCATCTGTACAGCATTCCCAACTTTCGGGAGATATTGGAGGAAATGGTGAGGTCTAATATATTTATTTCAGAATTTGGGAGGATGATAGCGTCCTGAAATGTAATTGGTGGGAGATCGTCTAATTTACAAAGTGTAATTGTTAAATATTGAGTTTTATTGCTATTGAACTTAACCAAGTTTGTACCTCCCCATTCAGAGATGCTGCACAGATCCGCATTGATAGAAGTAATGATATCAGTTCTAGAAACAGATCTAGTTTGAGAGTTAGGAGGAAGGGGAAAATGTGAGAAAGAGTGAAGAGTAGAATCATCAGCGTAAGAATGGATAGAATTACTTGTAGTGTGAAGTAAATCATTGATAAAAAGAAGGAAGAGAGTTGGTGAAAGAGCAGAACCCTGTGGGACACCATTACTAGTAGAGAAAGAGCGAGAGATCGATCCCTCGACAACAACTGCCACGGATCGGTTCTCAAGGAAGCTAGAGATGAGAAAACAAAGTGGGGGACAGAAACCAAAAGAGGGAAGCTTAGATAGCAAAGACTTGTACCATTCCCTGACAAACGCTTTGGAGATGTCGAGGGCCACGACGAAAATTTCCCCATAATCCCCAAGATAGGATGACCAAAGATGGGTGCAATAGGAGAGCAGATCACCAGTAGATCTCGCCTGGCGAAAGCCATACTGGTGATCTGACAAAAGAGAATGGCGTTCAAGGTGACGGAGGAAATGGGAGTTCAAGAAGTTTCGAATATCTTAGAGGGGGATGAAGTTAGGGCAATGGGGCGATAGTTAGAGGGATTAGAATGGTCACCCTTCTTCGGGATGGGCTGAACCAAGGTATGCTTCCAAGAAGAAGGAAAAGCTTGGGTTTTGAGGCAGAGGCGAAAGAGGCGAGCAAGCACAGGGGCCAAAGCTTCAGCACACTCCCTCAGAACACGAGGGGGTATTCCGTCCGGTCCATGCGCCTTACTCACGTCTAACCCGGATAACACACCGGCAACCCTGCGAGTGGAGATATAGGAAAGGGATAGAGTGGGAATCGTCTAAGGTGGAATTAGAGGAGAATAAGGTGCCAAAGAGGTTGGCTTTGTCAGGGGGAGAGTTGGCTATAGAGTTATCAGGTCGGAAGAGGGGAGGAAAAGAAGGAGTGCAAAAGTTGTTACAGATGTTTTTAGTTAAGGACCAAAAGGATTTACTAGAGAAAGAATCAGTCAGGACAGCGGACTTTCTTTTAATAAAATTCCGCTTGGCCCTACGGAGAATAGCCTTACAATGATTCCTAGAAGTAATGAAGGAGGTGTGGGTAATAGGAGAAGATAGTTTCAAAGCTCGATATGCCCTATCTCTCACCCTGCAAGCAAGAGAGCAAGAGCGATCAACCCATGATTGTAAAGTGAAAGTTTTGGTGGAAGATGGGATAACTACACTCATACCACACTGTATAACCCCAGCAATGCTGTCAGCACATACCGAGGCGCCCCGAGTGGAAAAGCAACATTCATCCCAAGGAAAGCCGGTGAAGAATTCGCGCAAGGATTGCCAGCTTGCCCTCCAATAGTGCCATAGTTGACGTTCAGAGGGGGGTGGGGGATGTGGTCGTGCCCAGTTTGAGTTAATAGAAATAAGGTTGTGATCAGAAGATTCTAAGGGGGCAGAAATTGAGTATGAATAGTGTGAGGGGTTAGAGGTAAAACAAAGATCAAGAATGTTAGCAAGTTGATCGTGTCGATGAGGAACGCGTGTAGGGTGTTTGATTATTTGTTCCAAATTATTAAGTGGGGAAAAAGAGAGTGCCTCAGCTCCAGCTGGGTCATCCTTGCAGAGCCAAGCCACTCTCTGTGATGTACATTGAAATCCCCTAGGTAGAGGATCTCGGTGTTGGGGTGTGTGGATAGCAACGACTCATGGCAAGAAGTGAGATAGTCAAAGAGTTCCAAATAGTTGGTAGAGTTGGGAGAACAGTATAGGAAACAAAGAAAAATAGTCACAGTCGGTAGAGATATTTTGAGCCAGATGACATCAAAAAGGGAAGATTCAAGATCCGTGAGTCGAGCTATAGGTGTACGTGTGTTGCAGTAGGCGCATACACCTCCCTTAGAACGGAAGGAGGTATAAAGGTTGTAGTTGGAGACTTGAAAAGGTTTGGGTGAAGCTGCTTTGGTCAGTTGAAGTTCAGAAAGTAGCAAGAGGTCGGGGGAAGAGGTTAATAGATGGTGCTCCACAGAAGGAAAGTTGGATCTCATGCCGCGAATGTTGTAAAAATGAAGTGTGAAAAAAGCTGACCCTCCAGCAACCTCGGTGGAGTCAGTTGAGGCCCCAGTAACTTGATGATGATCAGGTCGGCCATGGGGTCCACAACCTTCCCGACTAGTGGGACCCATCCAAGAAGGCCCCGCTTCAATATTATTAACAACTGACATAGGAGACTAAAACAGAATGAATAAAACAGATCAAGAATGAGTACGGTTATATTTGTGGTGTTGTCAATAGTAAGAGAGACAGTTGAGACCCTGCAATTGTGTGTAAATGAGGCAGAAAGATAGATCAGCAACCTGGGACTTGGTCACAATTTTCGTAATGCCATATGACAGCAGGGTCTACCATTAGACAATACATTATGCTTCCAATATCTTCCCAGGCGGTAGTACCTCCCTGTTTGGTAGCTGCCTACTAACTACTACGTTGGTGAGATAGTCAGGATTACTTAGTTAGAACATCAACTCAGTTTGAGCTGCTGTTTGAGGACCAATGTTCTTCAAAAGTTTGACACAAAACATGGTATTATGTAGAGCTATCCTCTCAGATAGAGAGGGCAGTCCGAACTCTTTCCTCATGTTTACAATTCTGGTAGATTTCGGGCATCCTAGAATGATGCTCAAGGCTTCGTTTTGTACTACCTCCAGGCTGTTCAGTTGTTTAAAGGGAATAGTTACATGATGGAGAGCATGATAATCCACTGCAGATTGAATGAGGTGAAGATAGAAAGTACAAGCATAGGTGATGTTAATTCCATAGCTCTTGCCAACAAGAGTTCTGAGAGGTTTATTGCGCTGCAGTAGTTTGGCGCGAAGGTTGCCGACGAAGTTTGCTTCAGTCATAGTAATTCCAAGATATTATAAGAGCTACCTAGTTCCAAGGGTAAGCTGTTAATATTAAAGTTAAGAGGCAGAGGGTGAGCAGGACGAGGATTGAGTACCCTCGTCTTGTCAACAGATATTATGAGACCACATTCCACAATCCTCCGAGGAAATACATCCAGTAAGACTCGGAGCCTGAGCTTGGTCTGTGTCATAATACAGATATCATCAGCATAACATATTGCAGCCTCGTTCTGCTGAACTGGAAGATCAGCAATAAGCTTGTGCATCAGTATATTAAAGAGCATAGGACTAACACTCCTCTCTGAGTCGTGCCAAACTCAAATGCTCTCATTCTGGTACCTTTGAATCCCCTAAACAGAATGCTGGCATACCTGTTGGACAGTTACCCCTCTATCCATGTCAGGAGGTTACCTTGAATGCCAAAATTAGCTAGTTACTTGGGTATAATGTCTCTATTAGCTACATCAAAGGCGCTTTGTGTCTTATCTTTTAAGTGAACAAGATATTCTGCAAAGTGTGTCTGTGTGTTACACCCTGGCATAAGCCCATACACATTAGGGGCCAGTTTGTCTTTCACTTGAAACATGGGACGGTTAAAAACAACTCTTTGAAGGACTTAACACATACAGGATGTGAGTGAAGTGAGCCTGAAGTTTGGAGAGTTAGCTTTAGGGATTGGTACTGTGTATCCCTGAGTCCATGTCATTGGCAGAATACCCTGTGTGAGGCTCATTGGTACAGGTCAAGCAGTGGATGGTTAGGGATCTCATTCAACAATCTCAGGGTGTTATAGGTTATGCCATCCTCAACAGGGGAGGATGATTCACCTTTTATTAGTGCTGTTGTTAGTTCGGGGTGAGATGTAGAAAACTGATCAGTAAAGTCTGGTGAGGAACAAGCTATGTCAATACTGAAGCCTCTATTAATGTGTGTGGCTTTCAGATATTGCTGTATGTCAGGAGTCAGGGAAGTGATTTGTGACACACTAGACCAGTGGTTCTTAACCTTTTTTGAGTCACGGACCCCTTTGAGAATCTGGTGAAAGCTATGGACCCCCTCCCTAGAAAAATGCACGTAAGCACATAAACACAACTTTGCATGCAATGAATATACTTTATTTTATTGAAAATTAATTGCCTCATACTGTGTATGACATACACAAAGTATGAATAGAGTAAACAATCTTAACAAAGAATTATGTTTCACACTTTTTTATGCAAAAATTAATTTTTATCTGACCTTCACGGACCCCCTGAAGCCCATCCAGGGACCATTGGTCTAATAACATGTCAGCATATTCTGCAAAGCTGTGATGAAGTTGGACTGGGGTGGGTGACTTGGTAATGGCTCTAGTTTTGTTCCACACTTCTGCTAGAGTGGTTGTTCTATTAATACCCTGTAAGAGTTGTTCCCAATATGTGTTTCTCACCTGACCTTTGAGTTAACGAAATGTTCTGTTAGCTTTGAGGAATGCCAGGAGGTTATCACCGGTTTTGTTTTGCTTATTTATAAGTGTTAGCAAGCTGTTTTACATTCTCTCCTTCTTTGGTGAGGATGGGGTCGTGTGTCCACAGAGGTGGTTTAGTGCTGCCCCCTTCCTCCTTGACTTAACCCAGGTGGTATAATATGTGGTAATGACATTTACAAGACCACAACAAAATTCATCCACTGACCCAGGTGTATATCCAGCATACCATCTGTGGATGTAGGCCTTGAAGTGCAGTTTAAGATTATCTGGGATGTTAATTCTGAGCTTAGGATGGAGTTCACACTTGACATCAGCAACAGTGTATTCAGTAAGTATTGCATAATGGTCCATGACTAGGTGGTCTGAGATGACCTTAGCCTTGACATTACTGTCTACTAGGTTATACCAAATCACATAATCAAGTCTGCCCCCCATCAGATGTGTCACTTTATCTGTGTCGTATACAGTGATATTATGATTATTGATGTAATTCACGAACACCCTCCCATTAGAGTTACACTGGACATCACCGAGGACAGTGTGACGAGAGTTAAAGTCACCCATACACAGCATAGCATTGTTTCCTGATGGCTTTGGTAACACGTCCGCTCGCAGTTCATTACAGCGAACATAGATGTTATACAGCGAAAATTGACTGTTTGCTGTCTTTACTGTAAATTGTTGATAGTGAATACTTTCATCATTGTGGGTTTTGATCCATTTACAGACCAGACCATTCGTTACATAAGTGAGCTGGCCACTTCCTGCTCCACTATTATATGCTGTAAACCCCACTATCCTGGGTGCAACTTTTTTCTGGGTGCTACATCAATGTTATAAACTTTAACGTACCATTGTAGGTCATTAATTGTGCGGTTAACACTCCGGATGTTCCTTAATATAAACCTAAGCGTTCGTGTTACTCCTGCCAACTTGAACTGAGTTGTAAGAGTTGTTAGTTGGTTTCATATATTACCCTGATCAAAAAGTTAGACCTATCATATCCATCGCCCTTGGAGTTCTTGGGCATGCGCCTTGCCACATTTATTCCAGTAGGCTTTTTATATATCTTTTCCTCCACGAGTTCCTCCTCTGAAAATGGTGGAAAAAAATCAGGGTCATGGTTAGTTTTTAGAGCTGGGGTTATGGTAGTGACCACGCTGGCAGTCTGGACCTCATTCTCCCCATTCATACGTCTACCATTACCGGTCTCACTCTCCTCACTCGCCCTCAAGTTCGCATCAGGCAGGTTTTCTACATCATGAGAAGAGGCACCAGCTACTGCAGAAGCTCCACTGACACTATCACTACCGTTGTTCACTGGTACACATATTTGGCGGGCTTTAACCTGCCCGGCAGCGTTGGAGTTGTCGCCACTGAGTGTGACTGCTGTTGTGGGTGGGGGCGGCCTCCCAGGACAACCAGAGTGCTAGGCCGTCACATCCTCCTCTCCACACCTGGGACACTGCATCCTGGGTGTGGAGGCCTACTCTCCTCCCTCCCGATAGAAAGTTGTCTTGTTGGGTCACCTTCTCGTCTTATGCATTCCTGCGCAGATACTGCAGGTAGCTCGCTTGTTGCAGTACTTCGCCACATAGTTGTCCCCGAAGCAGTTGTAGCACACCACAGGGGGGGGAATCCACCGTCTGATATTACTATGAACACTACATCTGCTGAAGAAGTAATGTTGCTCAGGAGGTGGTACCTTCCCCTTCCATATATTGATGATCCTATTAAGTGGTGAATTATCCTTGTAAATCCTTCTTGTTCTGTGGACGCCCGGAAGTGACAGAGCGCCACTGGGGGGAATATCCTTGGGGACGTGGGTGATAAGGTATTCCTTCATTCTTTTGGGTTGGACAGGCTCATCAATCTTGATGAGATGTAGTGACCCGACCTTTCCATCAATGATGCGTTGGATAGTAGCCGTTTCCTCTCGGCCTACATAGACGAAACGAGGGGTGCTACCTGGGATGGCATTCAACGTAGTCGTGCGATATTCCTCATTCAAGGTTCTGGACAACTTAACCTTCATCCAACTAGTTGTGTCTTCGGGAAAAGCAAGACGCATATATTTAGCCTGGGGGAAGATAAGATCATAAGAAGAAAATAAGGAGTCTGCAATAGATCGGTTGGCCTGTGCATGGCAGCTCCTGTCGAGAGTTACTACCACTCTCTATCATCCATGAATCTATTTCGCCTCCTTTTAAGACTTTCCAGCGTCCCAGCACTTAAAACAAATTTGCTAAGCTTGTTCCACTCGTCCACCACCCTATTTGTGAACCAGTTTCTTCCTATCTCCCTCCTAAACCTAAACTTATCCAACTTAAATCCGTTGCTACGAGTCCTATCCTGCTCTGATATTATAAGAACTTTATATCTCCTTTATTGATTCCTTTCACCCACTTAAATACTTCTATCATATCTCCCCGCACTCTTCGTATTTCTAGGGAATGCAAGTAAATTTCTTTAATCTATCTTGACATGGAAGGTTTCTAAGTCCCGGAATAATTTTCGTCACTCTTCGCTGCACCGACTCCAGTGAATTGATATCCATTCTATAATAAGGGCACCAGAACTGAACCGCATGAACCGCATAATCGAGGTGCGGCCTGACTAGCGCAAGATGTAATTGCAATATGACCTCTGCACTCTTATTACTTACACTTCTAGAGATAAAACCTAATACTCTGTTTGCCTTATTTCGAAGATGAACGCACTGTTTTCTAGTCCGAAGGTCCCGGCTTACAAGTACCCTAAGACTCTTTCACAAGTCGACTTCTTTAGGTTGATGTTGTTAAGGCTGTATACATTAACAGTATTTGTTCTTCCAATATTAAGTACGCTGCACTTGCTGGTGTTGAATTCCATTTGTCATTTTTCTGACCACTCCTGCAGTTTATTTAAATCCGCCTGTAGTGCATTTGCAACCTGCCCTGAATTAACCTGCCGCCCTATTTTGGTGTCATGCACGTAATGGCTCTTCTCTGCTTCATTCCCTCAGTCCTCGCCATGCTTCTTCCATCGGAAGGTCCTCCATAGGTCCTTTCAGCAACGCATTACTTCATTTTGCGGGTTTTTTCAATGCATCATAACCTCCTGAAAGCTATCTTCAGTGTCCTCATGACTGTCCATCTCATTTCCTTCGTCAGGAACACCCGCCGAGTGCAGCCCGTCGTCGACCCCTGCCATGGTTACATTTAGGGGGAATCCAGGTCTTATGCACTGGGAAAGAGAGGTGACAGGTTGGCCAGCGGTATATAGGTAACAGGGATTTATGTGAATGGGCTGAGTTGTTTGCCACCCCCAGCTTTATCAGGCTCAGAATTATACACGGGAACAGGAATGGTCACTATTACCGACAATCACTGTGATCACACACACCGATGTAGGGATAAAGTCTTGCTTGATCAGGTGTGGGGGAGAGGTGTTGGCACTACTGAAGTTATTAACATTGTGGTAAGCAACAACATGTGAGGAATAAAATAGACTTTATAACCCTGGCTCCACGGGTGAGTTCAGGCCCAGTGAGGTAGGCCTAGCCGAGGGCGGAGGGACTCAGGGTGCCTGCTACCCACGCTTAACTGGTGCACAAGCCGCAAATTCATCAATTATTGCCACATGGAAGGAGTTATACCCAATATTCACCAACACACTGTTAAACTCCTGTTCCCACCAGCCCAGTATGTCCAACCGCATTCACAGGAGACAATGGAAGACATACACACACAGCCCCACCGGACACATGCTGTAAAACAACTGTGTTACTGTGGTGGTAATATTGTGGGGCAGGTGTTGCTGTGAGGCAGGTGTTACTTTGGGGCAGGTGTTACTGTGGGGCTGGTGTTGCTGTGAGGCAGGTGTTTCTGTGGGGCAGGTGTTACTGTGGAGCAGGTGTTGCTGTGAGGCAGGTGTTGCTGTGAGGCACGTGTTTCTGTGGGGCAGGTGTTGCTGTGGGGGCAGGTGTTACTGTGGGGCAGGTGTTACTATGGGGCAGGTGTTACTGTGGGGCAGGTGTTGCTGTGAGGCAAGTGTTTCTGTGGGGCAGGTGTTGCTGTGAGGCAGGTGTTACTGTGGGGCAGGTGTTGCTGTGGGGCAGGTGTTACTGTGGAGCAGGTGTTGCTGTGAGCAGGTGTTACTGTGGGGCAGGTGTTACTGTGGGGCAGGTGTTGCTGTGAGGCAAGTGTTTCTGTGAGGCAAGTGTTTCTGTGGGGCAGGTGTTGCTGTGAGGCAGGTGTTACTGTTAGACAGGTGTTGCTGTGGGCAGGTGTTACTGTGGGCAGGTGTTGCTGTGAGCAGGTGTTACTGTGAGGCAGGTGTTACTGTGGGGCAGGTGTTACTGTGGGGCAGGTGTTGCTGTGGGGCAGGTGTTACTGTGGAGCAGGTGTTGCTGTGGGGCAGGTGTTACTGTGGGTCAGGTGTTGCTGTGGGGCAGGTGTTGCTGCGGGCAGGTGTTACTATGGAACAGGTGTTGCTGTGGGCAGGTGTTAATGTGGGCAGGTGTTGCGATGAGACAGGTGTTTCAGTGGGGCAGGTGTTACTGTGGGACAGGTGTTGCTGTGGGACAGGTTTTACTGTGAGGCAAGTGTTACCGTGGGGCAGGTGTTACTGTGGGGCAGGTGTTGCTGTGTGACAGGTGTTACTGTTAGACAGGTGTTGCTGTGGGCACGTGTTACTGTGGGCAGGTGTTGCGGTGAGGCAGGTGTTTCAGTGGTGCTGGTGTTACTGTGGGACAGGTGTTACTGTGGGGCTGGTGTTGCTGTGAGGCAGGTGTTTCTGTGGGGCAGGTGTTACTGTGGAGCAGGTGTTGCTGTGAGGCAGGTGTTACTTTTGGGCAGGTGTTGCTGTGAGGCACGTGTTTCTGTGGGGCAGGTGTTGTTGTGAGCAGGTGTTACTGTGGGGCAGGTGTTACTGTGGGGCAGGTGTTACTGTGGGGCAGGTGTTGCTGTGAGGCAAGTGTTTCTGTGGGGCAGGTGTTGCTGTGAGGCAGGTGTTACTGTTAGACAGGTGTTGCTGTGGGCAGGTGTTACTGTGGGCAGGTGTTGCGATGAGACAGGTGTATCAGTGGGGCAGATGTTACTGTGGGGCAGGTGTTGCTGTGGGGCAGGTGTTACTGTGGAGCAGGTGTTGCTGTGGGGCAGGTGTTACTGTGGGGCAGGTGTTGCTGTGAGGCAAGTGTTTCTGTGGGGCAGGTGTTGCTGTGAGGCAGGTGTTACTGTGGGACAAGTGTTGCTGTGAGACAAGTGTTTCTGTGGGGCAGGTGTTGCTGTGAGGCAGGTGTTACTGTGGGTCAGGTGTTGCTGTGGGGCAGGTGTTGCTGCGGGCAGGTGTTACTATGGAACAGGTGTTGCTGTGGGCAGGTGTTACTGTGGGCAGGTGTTGCGATGAGACAGGTGTTTCAGTGGGGCAGGTGTTACTGTGGGACAGGTGTTGCTGTGGGACAGGTTTTACTGTGAGGCAAGTGTTACCGTGGGGCAGGTGTTACTGTGGGGCAGGTGTTGCTGTGTGACAGGTGTTACTGTTAGACAGGTGTTGCTGTGGGCACGTGTTACTGTGGGCAGGTGTTGCGGTGAGGCAGGTGTTTCAGTGGTGCTGGTGTTACTGTGGGACAGGTGTTACTGTGGGGCTGGTGTTGCTGTGAGGCAGGTGTTTCTGTGGGGCAGGTGTTACTGTGGAGCAGGTGTTGCTGTGAGGCAGGTGTTACTTTTGGGCAGATGTTGCTGTGAGGCACGTGTTTCTGTGGGGCAGGTGTTACTGTGGGGCAGGTGTTACTGTGGGGCAGGTGTTACTGTGGGGCAGGTGTTGCTGCGGGCAGGTGTTACTATGGAACAGGTGTTGCTGTGGGCAGGTGTTACTGTGGGCAGGTGTTGCGATGAGACAGGTGTTTCAGTGGGGCAGGTGTTACTGTGGGACAGGTGTTGCTGTGGGGCAGGTGTTACTGTGAGGCAAATGTTACCGTGAGGCAAGTGTTACCGTGGGGCAGGTGTTACTGTGGGGCAGGTGTTGCTGTGTGACAGGTGTTACTGTGGGACAGGTGTTGCTGTGGGGAAGGTGTTGCTGTGGGCCAGGTGTTACTGTTAGACAGGTGTTGCTGTGGGCAGGTGTTACTGTGGGCAGGTGTTGCGGTGAGGCAGGTGTTTCAGTGGTGCTGGTGTTGCTGTGGGACAGGTGTTGCTGTGGGCAGGTGTTACTGTGGGACAGGTGTTGCTGTGGGGAAGGTGTTTCTGTGGGGCAGGTGTTGCTGTGGGGCAGGTGTTGCTGTGGGGCAGGTGTTGCTGTGGGCAGGTGTTGCTGTGGGACAGGTGTTGCTGTGGGGCAGGTGTTACTGTGGGACAGGTGTTGCTGTGGGTTATAAACATCTTACAGTTCTCATAAAACACAGGGATATAACGATAAACATTTGGTCTTCTAGGATATGAAGAAGGATATAACGATAAACTTTTGGTCTTCTAGTATATGAAGAAGGATATAACGATAAACTTTTGGTCTTCTAGTATATGAAGAAGGATATAACGATAAACATTTGGTCTTCTAGTAAATGAAGAAGGATATAACGATAAACATTTGGTCTTCTAGTATATGAAGAAGGATATAACGATAAACATTTGGTCTTCTAGCATATGATGTTAAATATTTGGAATTTTTTTTGTTTTTTTACAAAATTAAGTAAAGATACGATAATAAATGAGTGAAGTATTCGTCTAAGATTGGTCACATACTAGATCATACATCATTAGTCGGGCCCGTAGATAGCGTTCGGCCAACCGGACGCCTCATGATGATGATGATTCAGTAAAATTATCATATGTGTTTACAATTGGATAAGCACACACACACACACACACACACACACACACACACACACACACACACACACACACACACACAATCCAAATATCACAAGCCACAGCCCCAAATATTTCCCCTCCAGTTCCACTCCCAAGAGCCGCCTGAAGAGAGTTAAATCCCTTGGCTAGAGATTGTGTTAAGTTTTCTTCCTAACTGGATTGAAAAGTTGTATTAGAGATAGCAAGAGATGTGGCGGGGAGAGACGGCACAGTATTGGCCCTACCTCTTCTGTCGTGTGTGGACATAAATGACTTACTACATACATTGGTGGTTTAACAAAATCCTTCATTAGAGAAAGGTAAAGGAACATACAGTGAACATACAGATTAATGTAGGAGTTGAACAGCAAACACGTGGTGTAGTAGTTCCCTCACAGATGGTGTTATGAGGGGCATCACGTGGTGTAGTAATTCCCTCACAGATGGTGTTATGAAGGACCTGACGTGGTGTAGTAATTCCCTCACAGATGGTGTTATGAAGGACCTGACGTGGTGTAGTAATTCCCTCACAGATGGTGTTATGAGGAACCTCACATGATGCTGTAGCATCTCATTCACTACGTGGTGTCGTAGCATCATGGGGACACCACGTGGTCTGGTGTCACAGGAGGTATGGTCCCAGGCCTCCCTATCGTGGACTGATTAACACATAGCTTTTGTTGTTGGGTCTCAAGGGCAGTTATCACTGGGTACCTGGGACCACACTGTGTGAAGGTTAGCTTGGGTACGACTCAGCTGTTACTGTTAGTTGTTTTTCACTAGCTTAAGCACTGTTCACCACTGTTCACCACTTTTCAACACTGGTTCCATTCCTTTCCTAAATGAAATAGCAACTCCTGGCGAGAACCCACCCGGGGTAATAATATACTCGACTTAGTTCTGTCGAACAGAGAAAACCTCATTAGCAATGTGGAGGTAGGGAACGAACTTGCAAACAGCGATCACAAAGAAATTAGATTCCAGTTAGATTCTCAGGTCAGACGTAAGAAAAATTCCATTAAAGTCCCAGATTTCAGAAGGGCAAACTTGGATAGTTTAAAGAGGCAGCTGAGAGAGGTGGTGTCGCGCTTGGGCGCGAACCTGACAGATGACACCAACCTGATAACGAGATCTGAGATTGCCGAGTTCCACGACAATTTAAATAAAGAGTTACTTAATGCTCAAAGGCAGAACATACCATACAAAAAACTCAGATCAGACAACAATGACCCTAAATGGATAAATAATTATTTAAAGAACATTATTGGCCAAAAGAAAGCTATAGGTAGAAGGATAAATCGTGGCGAAATTTACCTCCGGGAGTATTATAAGGTATTGGCCGGTAGGGTTAAGACCGAGATAAGAAAAGCAAAGAGAAATAATGAACTGAGGATAGCAAGGGAGGCGAAGACAAGCCCCAAAGGATTCTACTAAATGTATCAAACTAAAACACGGGATAAGATTGGACCAATACGTTCAAATACCTGCGAGCTAACTCATAACGACGGAGAAATGAGCAATAATCTGAATAAATATTTTTCAACAGTTTTCACCACCGAAAATTTCAACATGATACCCGAGGCACCGACTCTATTCAGAGATAGTGAAGGAAACAAATTAAGCGAGATAGTTGTTACTAGTAACGATGTTAATAAGCAAATAGACAAACTGAAGCCTAATAAGTCACCTGGTCCCGATGAGATATTTGCCAGAGTATTAAAGGAATGTAAGGAAGAGCTTAGTATGCCCTTAGCTAAGTTGTTTAACATGTCATTAAAAACAGGTGTAGTACCAGAAACCTGGAGGATAGCAAATGTAATACCGATTTCCAAGAAGGAGGATAGATCTCTATCCTCTAACTACCGCCCAATCAGTCTAACATCAATAGTAGGCAAATTACGAGAATCAATCATTTCAAAGTCTATTCGAAATCACCTGGAGAAGCACAAGTTGATCAATGATTCCCAACATGGCTTCACAAGCGGGCATTCATGTCTAACTAATCTATTAACATTCTTTTCATCAGTTTTCGAATCGGTGGACGAGGGGCACAATTATGATGTGGTATTTCTCGACTTTAGCAAAGCCTTCGACAGAGTCCCCCACGAAAGACTAATTAGAAAGGTAGAAGCGCATGGCATCAAAGGTAATATCCTTAAATTGATTAGGGCATGGTTACGGGACAGGAAACAGCGAGTGAGCATCAACGGCACTAAATCGCATTGGAGCAAAGTCACTAGTGGAGTTCCCCAAGGCTCAGTACTTGGACCATTATTATTTATTATATACATAAACGACATAGATATCGGCATAGACAGCAACATAAGTAAATTTGCTGATGACACTAAAATAGGACATGTAATTAAATCTGACGAGGACTCTGCAACACTACAGGAAGATCTAAACAAATTTTTCCAATGGTCGGAAAAATGGCAGATGAAATTAAATGTGGACAAATGTAACGTACTCAGTATAGGATATGTAAACAGGGAAACCAGTTACCAGATGAACAACGATGCCATTCTGGAATCCGACTGCGAGAGAGATTTAGGAGTAATGATAAGTAGGAATCTTAAGCCAAGTAAACAATGTGTTTTTGCTCGTAACAAGGCTAATAAAGTACCTGGGTTCATACAAAGGAGTGATAGTTACAAGACTAGCGAGATCATCTTAAAATTATATCTAGCGCTTGTGAGACCTCACCTGGATTATGCAGTTCAGTTCTGGTCACCGTATTACAGAGTGGATATAGAATCCTTTGAAAGAATCCAGAGGAGAATGACAAGACTAATCCCGGGCATTAGGAACCTTGAGTACAGAGACAGGTTAAAGCATCTTAATTTGCACTCCGTCGAGAGACGTAGAGTGAGGGGCGACATGATAGAGGTGTATAAATGGAAGTCAGGGTTAAACAAAGGGGTCATTACAAAGGTACTCAAACTATCCAACCAGGAGGGAACTCGTAACAATGGTTTTAAATTAGACAAATTTAGATTTCGGCGTGAAATAGGTAAACACTGGTTTGGAAACAGAGTAGTGGATGAATGGAACAAGTTACCAAATATCATCATTAACTTGAATACGCTGGATAGCTTCAAACATAGGTTGGATGCTTATATGAGCAATAGGGGTTGGGTGTAAACGGGACTGCCCAGTATGGGTCAATAGGCCCGCTGCAGTTTCCTCCATTCTTATGTTCTTATGTTCTTATGAGAACTTGTTGATATTTTGGTGGGGAGGAGGGGCTTAGGGGAGGGAGTTGTTATGGGTCAACATAACAGTTGACCTGGCTGCTCCCAGAGGAGCGCCAAGTACGTCTTGACCCTTAGGTGGTCAAGGTGTGTGTGTGTGTGTGTGTGTGTTGTAATAAATGGGTAATTATTTCCTTTATTTCATTTCTTATTTCCATTTATTTACTTACTTACTATCCCTCTTTCTTTATTCTCTAATTCTCTTTTCTTATTCTTACTCTTTCTTTTGGTAGGTAAGAGAGTGGGTTGAGGGAGAGAGGAAGGAGGAAGTAAGCCTGTGGTTGAGGGAAGTGACAGTTTTCTTGTGGTCACTCCCCCCACCAGAGGGTCGGCCTGATAATAGAAGGGGAGAATGAGGGGAGAGGGGCAGATGATAACTGTGGACTAAGACTAAAATGACTTAAACACAGGGAAAATATGTGATAGTTTTGTTGTTACTCATGGGGTCACTGTATCACTGTAGAACACAAAGACACGTTGGAGGAATATTCTACTCCAAACACAGGGGAAGGAATTGAGAACTATTCTTAACGGTTTTTCATTTATTAACGACTTTACTTAGAATGGACAATTACACTTTTAAAACAATAGCCTATTTATTCTCTTAACTAATTAAATGGGATCACGTGAATCACAATTACATTTCGTGTAACCGATAAAACCTTACACACTTACTGTTACTCCACTCGCCACTCAACCTGGTCTGTGTCTTGTACAAATATGGCCTTTGGAACGCCACATGCTCATGACGTCACGTCTCTCAAGCTCTCATTGGTTCAGGCCTGAGGCACTCACACTGTCATTGGTCAGTTTGAGTGGGAACTCTTGGGCAGGTCTTTGTTTCTTAACTGAATTTTCAACATATTTTCTCTAAAACATGACAATTTACTCTAAAGACACGACACTGTTACAACGTGTGTGTGTTCAGGTCAGAGATGAAGGTTCATTCAATTCCGAAAAGGTAAGAACCGTAACTTTATCAAGTATCAGACACCCGAGGTCTATGAAACACCTAGTACTGTTGGATTTGACGGGGTTGTCCTCGTGCCTCCTCCAGCTGACACAGCGGAATGTTGCCACATCCTAGTTAAACAGTTCCCCCTATACGCTGAAGTCGAAGATGATCGTGACTTTAATCCACGTATACTCAGTAAACGTCGACACTACCGGGGGAAGACCCCACAAGCAGCTGTCATAGTTAAATGGAAGGGGAGGGAGTGCCCAACCACTGTTGAGGCCCACCCAGTCCTCCCTCCACTGTATGCAGAACCCTATCACCCCGGGCCTGCTTTTTGTGACATCTGCTCCCATTGAGGTCACACCTTCACTGCCTGTTGCTGAAGTGATCGTCCCAGATGTCGCTTCTGTTCACGTAACCATCACTCCTCCGTCTGTGCCCAGAAAATCAAAGACCACCTCAATGGGGGGTGCTGTGGGCTATGTTGTTGACCCCCGGTCTTGTAATTGTGGTGGCTGGCACAATGCTGGCTCACGGCAATGCCCCAAACGTCCGCCTGTCCCAGGAGAAAAGCCTCCCCAAAGGCTGCGTCAACCTCAACCTCCCTCCCAGCCTACCGGGCCGCCTCCCTCTGCGCCCCCTCCTCTGTCTCAAGCAATGCCTCCTTCTTCAACAACACCTGCCCCTGTCTGGCCTCACCTGGCTGTAACACAGCAGTCCCGGCCGTCTTCTAACTCAACTACTACTGGGCCTCCTCCCCGTCTCTACTGTGACGCTGTCAGGCCTTGTGTTCCCACCGGTGATCCCCCCCCCCCCCACAACCCCCCTCCGGTGACACGACACAGATCATATCCCTCTTCCACGAATTTACCAACCGTGTTGAAAAACTCTGTACCGCCATCTCCAACCTACACAGACTACCCCTGCCTCCAGCTGCTACCTAGTCACTCCCCTCTTCTGGTTTGACACAAGCTGGTAGCCCCCCCTGTGTGCCCCTCTTGCTGACGGCCTACTCCACCGCTGCCTGGCATCACTGCTGGCGTGGTACCTACCGAGCCCTGCTGCCCCCGTACCACGTCCCGCCCCATCACCATGACACTTGGTACCTCATTCTGTCCACCCACCACAAGCCGCGCCTGCTCATGTTTCTGAGCTGTCTACACCAGGTCCCCCTATTGGACCTGAGGACACCACCCCCGGCTCCCCATCCCCCACCGGCATGCCGGCACCTTGGGCCCATCCACTCCAGTTCTCCGCATCAATGGACCACCATGAGGATATGCACGTGGACTACGTATCTACGTCAAGAAGGATGTCCCCTACCAACCTCTCGACGTCCCCCTTGAAGCCGACACTACCGACGTACACGCCATCACAATCACACTAAAAGGTATGTCCCTCAATATTGTCAATGCCTATGTGCCTCCCTCCACCTCTACTGTACCTGTCCTACCACACCATATCACCTCCACCCCCACCCTCCTTGTGGGGGGACCTCAATTCCCGACACCCCAGTCTCTGCTCCCAGGGGCCCTACCCAAACTCCCGGGGTAACTCTGACTTCCTTACCTACAAACCACTGATGACCCTGTTACCAACACCTCTTCCCTCCCTGACCAGATATCCCTCCTCCTAGAGACAGGCCTGGCACTTGACATTATTAGGGACCTGCCACGCTTTGCCATAAACAGATTGTATTGGGAATTTTCCCCCCCACACTCTCATCATTCTGTCACTTTCTGTAACTTGCTGACAAAACCCATGACCCTTCAGGCTTTTACTCCCTTAATGCATGAGTCATAAAGGCAAGCATGAACTACGCATGCTTCCCAGATAGGCGCTGTAAACGCTTTTGCTCTTCACCTTGCACAGGATGTAAGGGGGTGCCCAATAAACTAGCCCCCCCCACCCCCCGGCAGGCAAATAAAAAAAATAGAGTGAGGGAGAGGCGAGTGAGGAAGAGGAGAGTGAGGGAGAGAGTAGTGATGAAGAGGAAAGTGAGGGAGAGAGGAGTGATGAGTGAGTGAAGTATAGCCAAGTGCTCGGCGTCCCTCCTTCACAGACTGACAGGATTCGCGGGGACTGGAGACAGCGACCCATTGATGGGGCAATAAGGAATAAAGGGATAAAAGGGGCAATAAATACGGAAACCCACAGTAGTTTACATACGACATAATAGTTCATTAGACATTGGTACGGTTAATAGTGGGGAGTGAGGGATATGGAGGGAGGTGCATACAGTATGTCTCCGTCTCCCGAGTACTTAGAAAACGCGGGACCCAGACGCCGAGACACGAAGACGAGAGAGAGAATAATAAATGGTAAGGAGAAGAACTTTTAGCTTAGCACACACAGGTCTTACTTTACTGTTTGTATTACCGGAAGTTTAGTCTGTTCACTCACCTAACACTACCTGAATGGAAAAAGAGTTTTAAGGCATTCCTTTTCCAGTTAAGGTCCAACTCAACCCAAGGAAGACAGGCAGTATCATTTACGTGTTTCCTGGTCATATATTGAACAGGCTATCATAAAAAAGAAAAAATAATAATTAAAAACTAATATTTAATTTCCTTGGGTCTCGTATGAAGTGTACCTCACAATAAACTGTCAGAGAAAAAGGATTTACTTATCATCGCTCATCCCGGGTAGGTCCAACCACACAAGGATAAAATACTGATAAGAATAGTTCACTAAGCACTTGTTTTACCCACAAAGCATAGCTCGGTGATGTCATTGTTGTAAACACTCATCATCTGGTGACCTCCGTGCGTGCCCACGTCTGCTCCTGGGATCAGTGTATCAACAATTATGGTTATTTGTGCAATACTGGTGCACCAGTAATGCCCAAATCCCAATCTGAGAGATAATAAAAATTGTGCTAAATGGATAAATGCCTGCCAGCTCTCTGATAAACTAAACACCACATTAGGCTAGCCAAGAACTTGTTTGAAGAGAATTCATATTTCTTTTGTATTTCGTTAATTCTGGAATTTCTGTCGATATCCAGGGATCTACAGGAAGGTGAGACATTCATCTTGCTATAAGTGGCCAAAAAAGAAGTCTGACACGTGAGCTTCAGGTGTCAACACTGTGCTTGTTTCAAAACGCGAGGGAAGATTTCTTTTAGTCATTTAATTCTGCAATTTCAGTCAATATTAGGTCACTCAAAAGACCGTCAGACACTGTTCTTGCCACGTCTAACAAAAGAAAACAACAATAATGCCCCAAATATAAGGACAACCTGAGTTACTTCACTTAATTCACCGGAGACAGTCGTAATGCTTAACGCCTAGAGAAACTTGCTTCATTTTCTTAAGTATATAATAAGGCAATATCCCAGTTATCCAGAATATGCTCAGACATTCACCTTACCTTGTCTGGCAAAAGAAAAATCTTTGCGTTGCTTATAAACTAAAAAACTGAGTTGCTTCGTCCATGTCATCAGCGAAATGCCCGGCACCTCCCCCCTCCCTCCCCCCACCGGGGGTTTCCTTGTAATATTTTGCTTTTTGGGGGGAGGGGGGGGGGGGGGGGGGGGCTTTACCATTTATTTTTTGCGGTCTATGAGAATATAAGGCATTAATTTTGTTATACCTGGTCACAGAAAGGCCTTAGCCTTACCATTATTACCATAAAAATTAAACCATCAAATGTCAACCAAGGCAAAGCCGTCACCATTAGTGGGACAGCTAAATGCAATTTTTCAAGAGAATCATGCAAATGGTGATACAAGCACCAAATTTGTCATGGTAATTCTCTAATGGTTACTAGTCAAGTCTGCTTGATTGGCCATTTGAAAATTCAAGATGGCGGCCACTTTTCAAGATGGCCGCCATATTGACCTTCAAAAGTTATATTTTTCTTATAGAAATTGATGTAGTTGGTCGATCTTGGTGTCGATATATATGTTTTCAAGCATGCCCAGATGATTTTTTATAGTTTTAAGTCCATTGTAACATTTTTATAACAAAATAATACTTTTAGTAAAAAAATATAGCAAAAAAGAACTTACTAAAAAAAAAGTGCTCACTATTAGCACTGGTTCCTGTGACTTCTCCTGACAGTGCAGCTTTGTGCATTTACTGCTGTTCACATATGCAGCTGCAAAGTGCTGTGCAGGAAAGTCCAGAGCGAGAGCATTTGCATCCCTGGTTGCAATCTTTCTTACAGGAACATTTGGTCAGCGCCTGACAGCATGTCGCAATCTGGGGAAGAGTCGTCCAACATATCTGCCATGCCTCTCCCTTCTGCGTCCATCCCTAGTTGATAGGACTGCTGGTTTCTGGATTGGAGATTGTTGCCTGGCCCCAGATGATACCAGCTTTTTTTTTTTTTTTTTTTAGATTAAGGTGGGAAGTGGATGGAAGGCCTGCTGGGGCTCAAGGCACAGCCAGACATGAGGGATAGAGAAGTCACAACATATAGTCGTGGGGGGAAAGGTTGGAAAAGAAGTTTAATGAGTTAAACAGAGGGGGACGATACCCCTTGTTTTACATATTACAGAGTTTGTTGCCTAACTAAGCTAACCTAGGATTTAGGACGAGGTTGTACAATGGTTACTTTAGTGGACAATGACTAGATTGATTTTACAATTACAAGTTTATTAACATCTTATACTGTATTACGTTATGGACTCACTAGATTGTGACTTGTTAAATGTGAACTTATATCATCTAAGTTTTAATCTAAGGTGGATCACTGTGGCGGACATAGATGGGTAGCGGGTTGGGTTGTTGTAGTGCGGGCCACCAGGCGTGGGGTCGCCCTCCGTTGATGTCTTCCCCTCGTAGGTGGTCTGGGCTGAGGGTCGTCCAGGAGCTTGTCCCAAACCTTCTTCACTAGGTGATGGAGCCTGGCATTGAGGGTCTCTGTTTTATTTCTTAGGTGGATGGTTTCCACTGTCTCCTGGTAGGGTGGCGCTTGGCCACTGGCTGACCTCAGACACTTGTTTTGGAAGCTCTGCAGTTGTTGTAGTTTGGTCTTCCCGAGTGTGACGAGTGGTATATGTGGGTACTCCAACACAGGCCTCACCAGCGCCTTGTACAGGTGGACTTGTATCTTCTCAGGCATCAGTTTAAAACGTTTTAATTTGGCTGCGGCGACTTTGGCTGTATTTAGTCTGTCCTTCACGTGGGGAATGATGCCCGTCCGAGAGATGATGAGGCCGAGCAGCCTGCCTTGTTTAGAGTACTCAATCTCTTCGTCGTCGATCATCAATGGCGCCGGCTTGAATTTGGCTATGGGTATGACCTCGAATTTCGTTTTGTTTCTTTTTATTTTCCATTTATTTTCATACTCCGAGATCTCCTCTGTTGCCCGAGCAGTGAGTCGCGCCATCCTTGCCGTGGACCTTCCTGGGCAGGTGACGATCTGTGTTACATCGTCAGCATACATGACGTACTCGCTGCCGACGATTGGGGATGGCAGGTCAGCCGTGTAGAGCGTGTAAATGGTTGGTGAGAGACAAGAGCCCTGAGGCACGCCGCTCGAGAGTGAGATGTCTTCTCCACAATGTTCTTGCATCTTTTTTATGGCTCTGCAGTCCGTAATGAATTTGCACAGCAGGCGCGTCAGGTTTTCGGGTAGCCCCAGTTGTATGATCTTATACTGCAGCTCCGAGTGCCAAATTTTGTCAAACGCCTTGCTGACGTCCCTCAGTACTATGTTGCACTGCAGGCGGCCAGTCATGGCGTTGGCGATCTGCTCGTGGATCTGCGGTGGATGTGCCTCGGTACTGGCGGAAGCCGAACTGGCGGGGATTATGCACGTCTTCGTCCTCTAGATACATCCGTAACCGCTTGTTGACTATTTTTTCGAAGATTTTGGCAGGTTCCTCTAGCAGCGATGTTGTTCGAAAGTTTTCGGCTTTGTTTGGAGGCTTCCCTACTTTTGGTATGCGGCGAATAACGGCGATTTTGAACATCTTAGGGCGAGGCAGGCGTTGCATATAAGAGCAAGCCTCTCTATCATGTTGTCGGGGAGTTGAGCCACGATCTTCTTGTTAATATGGCTTTGCCCAGGTGATTTGTTTTTAAACCGTTTTATGACTGCTGACACATCTGCAGGAACTATGCGCTCCGTCAGGTAGCTTCCGTCCACCAGTCTAGTGAAGTCAGTCTGTGCGAGCGGTTGGAGCAGGTGCTGATGGTCCTGCAACTGACCTAAAATGTCCTCCTAAAACTCCTTGTTGAAGCCCTCGTTCACCTGTTCACTAATGGTAAAGATCTTTCGTAAATATCGCCGATGTAGTTGTTCTTGGTTTTCTTCCTCGAATATTTTCACGTTGTTTTGGTCGAGCAGGTAAGGGACCGTGCTAGAGGTGGAACCCATCAGTCGCTTGATCCCTTTCCAGAATGCAGCAGAATCGCGGTAATTGTTGGCTGCCTCCCACACCAAGGCGGCCCACTTTTGTTCATGTAGACGTTTGCTCTCGTGCTGGATGTTAGTCTGTAGCTCTCGGTACCTGTCTCACGTGATCGTACTGGACACTGAGCTGCCTCAGCTGGTGACTAGTGTGAGGATGGGGAATGGTCCTGTGGGTTGTGGTCGGGATGTTCTTGTCCATCTCGGTCGTCACATCCGTGTACCATTGTTCGACCGCGTCGTCGATGTCATTGGGGCTGGCTTCTTCCAGGTTCCTCCCCTGCTTGAGACTGAGAGACTCCGTGAAGGAGTCCCAGTCTGCCCGTTTGAGGTTTGACCTGATGTTGGCGGGGATCATAATGGGATTGGATGAGAGCGTCACGACGACTGGCAGGTGGTCGCTGGTACTGATGGGTCCGGCGGTAACGTGCCTGTTCAGGACGGCCTCGTTGTTAGAGAGGATTATGTCGGGTGTTGTGGCACTGGCACGTCTGATCAATGTCGGGAAATCTGGCCCGAGGTGCTGCAGTTTCCCCCTTCTGATGTTGTCATACAGCGCCATACCGACGTTGTTCTCATTACCGTGTTCTAGTATGGCGTGGCGTGCATTTAAGTCCCCTATGACAGGGGTTTTCAAACTATGGGTCCCGACCCTTCAGTGGGTCGCGAAATAAATAAATTGGGTCGCAAAATAAAAATGGGGCGCGAAAATAAATCAGAATATTTTTATTTTCATACAATTGGATACATATAATTCAAATATAAATGGATCATGAGATATTTACATGAATTTTGTCGATGCTAAATAAAGGAAAATTGTGAACAGTGTTTGTCTTTGATTTACTCATTTCATATCATTACACTTGGGTTTAATGGGTCGCAATTCAAATTGTTGTTCTGGCTGTGGGTCGCAGTAAAAAATGTTTGAAAAACACTGCCCTATGATGTATGTTGGTATTCTGTGGCGTAGCAACTGGTTGAGGTCTTGTTCAGGTAAGTAAGGACGTCTGGGAGGCAGGTACATTGTGCATATGATAACAGGTCCCCTAGTTATCTCCATCTGCACTCCCAGAACTGAGTCCTCGAAGTCTGGCAACACTCTGTGACTCAGCCGTGACCTGATGGCCACAGCGACACCATCGTTCAGCTCACCCGTCATGTTCCTCTGGTATACAGTGTAGCCAAAAATTTTCAGCTTAGTTTCGTCCTTTATGCCAGTACTGTTTAACAGAATGATGTCTGGGTCTAATTAATAGTATAAGTTAGACAGTTCGTTACAGCTACTAAGGGACCAGTATAGGACATTATGTTGGACTATTTGCATCCTGCTAACGACTGCCATTTCGGAGACTGTAGCTTGGGACGTCGCTTGAAGCGTTTGCTCGGCTTCTGCCATTTCTAGGGGGACGGAACTTCTTAGCAGAACTTCAGACATCTGCTTGTCAGTTAATGGGGAGCCCTCGAACTTCTCGTCACCCGTGTGCAGGAAGGTGTTCAGGTCCTGGGCCTGCGTGGCGAAGTAATCTACTGACGCTGCAGCTCGAGGGTCTTGTTCCTCTGTGTAGTAAGTCGCCATCATCTGGTCGCATCCATTGACTGTGGTTGCAGTCCGATGGTCACTGTCGTCGCTGGGAGTACATGTCTTGGGGTCACGGAGATTTACGGTGTCGTTGGAGCTGTGATCCCAGGGGGACTGACTGGCCACGTCGGGGCTACGGTTATACCGACTTTTGCCTCAGTCAGGGAGGTCATGGTCCATTTCTGGCGAGGGTTGAGGCCGTCGATAAGTTGTTGAGTGGGTTACTGCTTTCAGGATTTCTTTTGAAGGGACTTTGTCGCTTATTTCAACAGGTGCAATGTTGTTCCTGGTTAGTGTCTCGTTGAGGTATTTCAAGAATGAACCTGGATGAACCATGTTCATGTGATGGGCATGCAGGTAAGACAAGTATGTAGTGGTGGCTTTGGACTCGTCCAGCTGTGGAGAGGAGACGCTCCTGATGCTCTCCACCACTGCGTCCCTCATGGCGCCCAGTGACTCAGTAACTGCCTGTTTTATTGAGTCCTTGATTGTTCTTATCTCTGATTGCAGGACTTCCATGGTCTCGCTGACATTGTTGAGTTTTTGGGAGTCTGTATGAGTTTCTTTCAGAGCATCTCTTAGGGTTTGGCTGTAAGCCATGATCGTCGACTGAGTGGTCCTTTCTATGGTGTTAGAAATTTCCCTGGTTTCTTTTTGTTTGGTTATTTCGTTCAGTTTCTTCTCTGTTTCTTAAGTTACCTGTTTCCTGACCAGGCAGGTGGCAGAGAAGGTCCTGTGGCCACCCTCGCAGACGACACACTTTTTTATGGTGCTAGGGCAGTCTTTGTAGAAGTGCTGATCAGATGAACACTCAGAGCATATGACCCCTTGCATGGGGCAGTTCTTGGTCATGTGGTCATTGTATTTATAGCACTTCATACATTGTTGGATGGCCGTATACTTTTCGTATTCTATTTGGTGGGATGAGATGGAAGTGCCATATGCATAGAGCCCCTTCTCCTTCATTTTTTTTGCATCCGTTGTGTCTGCAAAGCGAACCTTGATTATATTATGGGTATACATAGGATACACCTCCACAACCTTGACATTGTTTTGCTTTTCTATTTCGTATCTTAATTCTTCTGCGTTATTCTCCACCACATCTTTGTCTAACTTCTTACATACAAGGGTGAGCTTGGCGCCGTATTCCCGTGGGACAATGACCTCGTAACCGTTAGTTTTCATTTTGTCCGTGGCACCAGACTTAACTAGTTTATCAGCATCTTCATCTGTCTCTGTGAGGATGATGTAACCATCTCTCAGATCCACAAGTCTATTTATCCTCACCCTTAGGTTACTTAATGGCCTTCTTAGCCCTATCCGAGACCCCTGGGTCGGGGTTCCGGAGATCTTCACTCTCACTTTGGCCATGGTCAGTAACATACATGAAAATCCTACCTAATCTGTCCACCTCAGGTAAACCCCATGGATGCAGCTCCTTCTGTCCGCTTGCTGGGCGAGTAAAGACGGGTCTAGGGGTAGGGTGAACAGACAATCCCCTGACGGGGGCATAGCCAAGCCCTAACACCTAACAGTGACAGGTTATGAAGCACTGCCGAATCCCTAACGGAAAATGTTGCCACCCTTACTGTTTCGACTCAGCAGCCCTCTGGGGGCCCCCCTTGTGGCTCTGCCCGCAGGGTTCGCGTAGTTACCAAACAGCAGGGACTCTAGGCGAAAGGATAGGATAGGGAAGAAGCGCAGTGTACAAGAATAATAATATCCATGTACAACTACAAGATAAAACAGCCAGAGCGATTCCAACGTGAAAAACAAGGCTCACAGTCGTAACGGTCAGCAATTTGAACTGAGCGGGGAGCGACGCACAGCACGTCCGCTCGCTATGAAGGTTGGGTGCGCTCTATACCAGCCTGGTAGGCAGCCCGCTTTGCATGTTCCTTGAGGGCTGCCTGGGTTGATGGAATGGAGTTATATGGTATTTAGTCTTGCCTCATCTACACCAGTGGCTGCACTAGGTCTGTCGTACACGAGGACAACAAATCTTTCCAGCTTCTGCAGGTCAACATCAGCAACTTTTGTTGGACATTGGCTGAGTTTGGTGAATGTTTCTGAAACTTCATCACAGACATTCCATGTCTGCCATACAGATTTCTTTCCTTTCCCACGGAAGCCAGACACAACGTCACAGCCAGTGAAAGCATGAAAGTATAGGATCCCACTAGCTTTCTTAGGTCCTATCGCAGAAACTACATCATGAACTGGAATCCATCGATGACAGGCTCCTTGGCCAAAGGCAACCCACATGTTATCAAGACCAAGCTCCTGTAATGATGGCAGTACAGATACTGCTACGACGACCACGTCAGTGTCATTTGCTTTGATGATGAGGAACTTGCTACCTTCCATTGCTGCATCCCTAGCATGCGCAAATATTCGTGTGCCTGTTTCCTCATGACAGCATGGAGCCACATCTCCCGAAGCTTCTTCCTCACATAGAAAGCATTCTGTTGCTTTGGGGTCTCTGACCATTCGTGGTATCTTGCTACTGCTGCTCTCCTCTGTAGCAACTGCAGAGGTTCGCCTTTTCTGAGCTCTATTTAACTTTGTGTTGTTGAACAGAAGTCTGCAACTCTCATGGTACTGTGCCTTGTTTCTCCTCAAGGTCTCCTCTATCCCATCATCGTCAACAAGTCTTGCAGGGTCCAGCTTGATTGGCAGTGCATTGATTGAATGAAATAGAGGAATATTCCTTGCCAAGCTCTTGTAACCATCATCTCCTTTTTTGGCAGGATTTGCATGTGGAGACTTAAGATCTTCCTTCTTATCCTGTTGACAAAGACAACACGTTGCCCAGTCAGTGAGGAATGATTTGTTGGTAGATTTTGTGTCCATAACTATTTTTTATCTTTAGGGCCGAGGGTTTATCCTTTTACCACCCTGATGAGGGCTTTCTTGTATGGGATACAGCTAGGTTCATGCCTTTTGCCCTACACCTAGTCCGATCGTTCATCCAGTGTCATTAGTCTCGTGCGATCTGTACACCTTGCAGATAACTACAACCCCGTTATCCTTGGCTCGGCTCTCCCGCGCTGGCACGTCCTGTCAATTCAGGTGCGGCTGCTTAACTGATTTTGGGTTGGTTAGGCAGCATTTGGGACACTAAGCTGTTGCAGTATGACATGCTTTTTCTTAGCTGACACTGAACCCCATGCTGGGTTGCACAGCAGTGATGTCACCAGTGTGCCCTGGTAGTGCCCGACAATCACTCCCTCACATGCAGAGACCCTCTGCATGCTACCCTCACCTAGTTGGAAAAACATAGAACCAGTCATAAATAAGACAAATATATATGTGAAAGTATTAAAAATATAAAAAAATATATCCTCTGAGCATGCTTGAAAACATACATATCGACACTAAGATCATTTGGATTGACCAACTACATCAATTTCTACAAATAAGAATCATCTTTCGAAGGTCAATTTGGCAGACATCGTGAAAAATGGCCGCCATCATAGATTTCCAAATGGCCAATCAGGCAGATTTGACCAGTAGCCCCTAGAGTATGATCATGCCAAATGTCATGTTTGTATCACCATTTGCACGATTTTTCCATTATCCGCTCTACTATTAGGCAGGCTATGTTTAGGGCGCCCTTTCTAGCCCCTTCCCTATGTGGGGTGAGCATAGCTGCTCCACGAAAGGGCTGCTCAGTCGCACAAACAGGACCATGTTGCACTGCACTGCGGTCATCTCTGCCTGTCCCTGTCGCCACTCGTCCGTCGCCTGAGGACTTTTGGGGGTATAGGGACCTTGATGATGATTAGAGGTATGATGAACTGGATGATGGCTGCGCATGAATTGATTTATGTGGTGAGGCAGGAGCGCAGGCTGCAACCACACATCTTGGCTCTCCCTTTTCCGGATCCATTGATGCAAGCGTTGCAACGACTGGGGAGAGGAAGAGATGCAATGGACGGCTGATATCTCAGTTTGCTGGGTTTCGCCTTAGTAGCAGGAGGGGGGGGGGGTATATTATCGAGGTGTATAAATGGAAGTCTGGGCTAAACAAAGGTGTATAACAAGGGTACTCGAACTATCCAACCGGGAGCGAACTCGTAGCAATGGTTTTAAATTAGACAAATTTAGATTTAGGCGCGAGATAGGTAAACATTGGTTTGGAAATAGAGTAGTGGATGAGTGGAACAAGTTACCAAACATCATCATTAACTCTAATACGCTGGATAGCTTCAAACATAGGTTGTGTGGATATATGAGCGATAGGCGTTGGGTGTAAACGGGACTGCCCAGTATGGGGCAATAGGCCGCTGCTGTTTCCTCCATTAGTATGACCACCACCACCATGTCACACTGTCTATGACCACTAATAACGGTTCCCCTCGTGTAACGAGGATGTCCGCCCCTAGGGCCACCTAGGCATGATTTTGTTTAAGGTGTAGAAGCTGTCGCCAACACAACAACCACACCGTAAGTTAACGAGCTCCATGACCCAGTGTTTAAGGTGTAGAAGCTGTCGCCAACACAACAACCACACCCTGAGTTAACGAGCCTCATAACCTAGTGTTTAAGGTGTAGAAGCTGTCGCCAACACAACAACCACACCCTAAGTTAACGAGCTGCATGACCCAGTGTTTAAGGTGTAGAAGCTGTCGCCAACACAACAACCACACCCTAAGTTAACGAGCTGCATGACCCAGTGTTTAAGGTGTAGAAGCTGTCGCCAACACAACAACCACACCGTAAGTTAACGAGCTGCATGACCCAGTGTTTAAGGTGTAGAAGCTGTCGCCAACACAACAACCACACCCAAAGTTAACGAGCTGCCTGACCCAGTGTTTAAGGTGTAGAAGCTGTCGCCAACACAACAACCACACCCTGAGTTAACGAGCTGCATGACCCGGCGTCAAGGAATAGTCCGAGATGACCGGACAACTCGCCAACTCCACTGGCTAACCATTACCCCGGAACATGATCAGCAAATCGATTAACATTCAGGTTCCCACGTAATACTGTAGGACTTGAACTTAATATTGTTTTTTCTTTTACAAATAACTTTTTTTTTACGGGTATTAGCCCACCCGGGCACAGGTCACTGACCCACATCAGGACCTGGGGGCGAAAATGTAATAATAATAATAATAATAATAATAATAATAATAATAATAATAATAATAATAATAATAATAATAATAATAATACAGAATTACAAAAATGAAAAAAAAAACAGATCAAAAGTGAGAAACAGTATATGTGTGTTGTGTTGTGTTGTGTTGTGCTGTGCTGTGCTGTGCTGTGTTGTGTTGTGTTGTGTTGTGCTGTGTTGTGTTGTGTTGTGTTGTGCTGTGCTGTGCTGTGCTGTGTTGTGTTGTGTTGTGTTGTGTTGTGTTGTGCTGTGCTGTGTTGTGTTGTGTTGTGTTGTGTTGTGCTGTGCTGTGTTGTGTTGTGTTGTGTTGTGTTGTGCTGTGTTGTGTTGTGTTGTGTTGTGTTGTGCTGTGTTGTGTTGTGCTGTGTTGTGCTGTGCTGTGTTGTGTTGTGTTGTGTTGTGTTGTGTTGTGCTGTGCTGTGTTGTGTTGTGTTGTGTTGTGTTGTGTTGTGCTGTGTTGTGTTGTGTTGTGTTGTGCTGTGCTGTGTTGTGTTGTGTTGTGCTGTGTTGTGTTGTGTTGTGCTGTGCTGTGTTGTGTTGTGTTGTGCTGTGCTGTGCTGTGTTGTGTTGTGTTGTGTTGTGTTGTGCTGTGTTGTGTTGTGTTGTGCTGTGTTGTGTTGTGTTGTGCTGTTGTGCTGTTGTGTTGTGCTGTGTTGTGTTGTGCTGTGTTGTGCTGTGTTGTGTTGTGTTGTGCTGTGTTGTGCTGTGTTGTGTTGTGTTGTGTTGTGTTGTGCTGTGCTGTGTTGTGTTGTGTTGTGCTGTGCATGGTAAGAGAAACAATTGAGACCCTGCAATTGTGTGTAAATGAGGCAGAAAGTCAGATCATCAACTTGGTCACATATGGCAGCAGGGTCTACCATTAGACAATACATTATGCTTCCAATATCTCCCAGGCGGTAGTACCTCCCTGTTACTACATTATATTAGCCTAATAGAGGCTTCTATTGCCTCTCTCACTTTTATCTCATCTTCACTAACTTCATCACCATAACGGAGCTCTGTGTCATCACTCTGACCACCTTCATCACCATAACAGAGCTCTGTGTCATCACTCTGGCCACCTTCATCACCATAACGGAGCTGTGTCATCACTCTGGCCACCTTCATCACCATAACGGAGCTCTGTGTCATCACTCTGGCCACCTTCATCACCATAACGGAGCTCTGTGTCATCACTCTGGCCACCTTCATCACCATAACGGAGCTCTGTGTCATCACTCTGGCCACCTTCATCACCACTCTTTCATCTCCCTCTCATTATCTCTTGTCATAACCATACTTCATAACCACTGTCTCATCTTCTCTCACTCTCTTCTACTTGTTCTCTCACCTCACTCAATACCTCCCTACCTCTCCGTCATAACACCTTGTAACTTTATCTTAATGCCTCTGCTCGTTTGTTCCTCTGATTTGTTCCTGTTCTTCCCCTTTCCTCACACATCATCATATCTCCTCCTCACACTTCTTCCTCACCCACAGTGCCGACGGGAACTTCGAGGTGACGCTGTCAACTAAGGCAACGCTGCACTTCGATGGGCTGGTAGAGTGGAAACCTCCAGCTATCTACAAGTCTTCGTGTGAGATCGATGTCGAGTTCTTTCCTTTCGACGAACAGACTTGTGTCATGAAGTTTGGTTCCTGGACCTACGATGGCTTCCAGGTGAGTGTCCTTCTTACTCCAGGACCTATGATGGCTTCCAGGTGAGTGTCCTTCTTACTCCAGGACCTACGATGGCTTCCAGGTGAGTGTCCTTACTTCTGGACCTACGATGGCTTCCAGGTGAGTGCCCTTCTTACTCCAGGACCTACGATGGCTTCCAGGTGAGTGCCCTTCTTACTCCAGGACCTGTGATGGCTTCCAGGTGAGTGTCCTTCTTACTTCAAGACCTACGATGGCTTCCAGGTGAGTGTCCTTACTTCTGGACCTACGATGGCTTCCAGGTGAGTGTCCTTCTTACTCCAAGACCTACGATGGCTTCCAGGTGAATGTCCTTACTTCTGAACCTACGATGGCTTCCACCAGAGTCTTTGTCTTAGTTGCTTCACCAGTCAATAAAATTATTTACTGAAGAAGTATTTCCACTTGCAACAATTATTTCATTAGTGCAAAATATCGATCATAGTGAGTAAATACATGTACTAAGATGCAAGATCCAAGCAATAACATGTTAAAATGACATAATTCGAAAGTTCCAAAATAATAACCATAGATATAATATTCTACACCATTAACATGTGGATCTGTAACCTAAGCGTTTGTTCATGAGTAAAGAAAACATCAATGTATTTAAGGAATGAAATAACACTGCACATAAAATGTTGATCTATCAAGATAATATAAGGGCTTCACACTCACAGATTCAATATATTTCACTCTACATACATATTAAACATAAATTATTACAAAGATGTAACTACTCTCAAAGTTGCCTCTATGACTGGCTGGCCAAATAATCAGCTGCCAAGGGACACAGAAAAAAATCATTCATGACACACGAGACACACACGAGACCTACTCCGTCCCTCGGTCAACAGAGACCTACTCCGTCCCTCGGTCAACAGAGACCTACTCCGTCCCTCGGTCAACAGAGACCTACTCCGTCCCTCGGTCAACAGAGACCTACTCCGTCCCTCGGTCAACAGAGACCTACTCCGTCCCTCGGTCAACAGAGACCTACTCCGTCCCTCGGTCAACAGAGACCTACTCCGTCCGTCGGTCAACAGAGACCTACTCCGTCCGTCGGTCAACAGAGACCTACTCCGTCCGTCGGTCAACAGAGACCTACTCCGTCCGTCGGTCAACAGAGACCTACTCCGTCCGTCGGTCAACAGAGACCTACTCCGTCCGTCGGTCAACAGAGACCTACTCCGTGCGTCAGTCAACAGAGACCTACTCCGTCCGTCGGTCAACAGAGACCTACTCCGTCCGTCGGTCAACAGAGACCTACTCCGTCCGTCCGTCAACAGAGACTAAAGGCCAAACCCCTCACGGCCATACCCTTAATCTCTTACAGACAAAATCATGACAGAAAGAGTGTAGGAGCGTTCAGTAATTATACAATAGAAAAATATATTAAATTGTATTCTTTAAAATGTACAATACAAAATCCTTAATAGATACACAATAATATATACGTTGCAATAATGTCTGACCCCTCACTATTGTGTTCTGGGTTCATTCACCAAATAGGGACAGAAATGAGAAAGGTGTTATCCCGCGTAACTCTATCAAATACGGTAGATTTTCTCCGGGTAGAACAGTTTTCTCCTGAACTAACACAAGACAATAAAGACCACAACAAAGTAATAAAGAACAGACCAACCTGAGTTAGTGGGCTCTACGACACACACAAGACAAACCTAACCTAACCTAACCTAACCTTTCCATTAATGTTGTGAGTATTTATCTTGTGAGCATTTGTCTTGTGAGCAAATTTTCACACAGCTTGTAACTGATGCAAGGATTAATACATTATTTAGTTGTGTTACAATGTTTCTATTATACAACAGCGTGTAGACTGTTGTTGAGCCCAAAGAATAATGTTTGACACCCTCCTAAATAATGTCCACCAGGTAAATGTATTTACCGTAAAATGTTAGCAAAGAGAAAGTGACAAATGAGAATAGAAAGTAAATGGGAGATTGAAGGATGAGGAAAGAGACCACCTGAAGATAAACCACCTTAACGCTAACCCTACCCTAACCTACCGCTAACCTAAGTAACGTAAACTAATTTTACCTTACATAACCTAACCTAAAGCTAATTTAACCTAACCCGTTTATTATCCACCCGACACCTAACATAACATAACATAACATCACATAACATAACACAACATAACACCCCAAGTAGCATCAGGGTGAATAATATTGATCTCATCTGAGGAAAATATGTGATTGACCCCAAAAGTTAGAGGAGGGTAAAACCTTCAGATACCAGCAGGTATTACTGTAGGTTGCTCGAGTGAGGTGGTCAGCAAGACGATCTTGTCAGTTCAGATCTCTTCTGCGGCCGTGGGTCAACTTGCTGGAGAGTCCCTCGTCTTTTTTGTGGACGTACGATTATAAACAGGGAATGGTTTGTCTCTCTTTAACGTACGGAAGTTTACAATGTTTTGATGTTAATAGACGATAGTTTACAATGATTTGATGTTAATAGACGATAGTTTACAATGTTTTGAGGTTAATAGACGATAACTTACAATGTTTTGAGGTTAATAGACGATAGTTTACAATGTTTTGATGTTATTAGAAGATAATTTACAATGTTTTGATGATAATAGACGATAATTTACAATGTTCTGTTGTTAATAGACGATAGTTTACAATGTTTTGATGTTAATAGACGATAGTTTACAATGTTTTGATGTTAATAAACGTAAATTTACAATGTTTTGAGGTTAATAGACGATAATTTACAATGTTCTGATGTTAATAGACGATAGTATACAATGTTTTGTCTTTAATGTTGGCATTACTGGCATAATGTTGGCACAAATACCTTGATGTTGACATACTACCATAATGTTGGCACAACTGCCATGATGTTGGCACAATTACCATGATGTTGACATACTACCATAATGTTGGCACAACTGCCATGATGTTGGCACAACTACCAAAATGTTGATAAACTACCATGATGTTGACACAACTACCATGATGTTGACATACTACCATGATGTTGACATACTACCATGATGTTGACATACTACCATGATGCTGGCACAACTACCATGATGTTGACATACTACCATGATGTTGACATACTACCATGATGTTGACATACTACCATGATGCTGGCACAACTACCATGATGTTGACATACTACCATGATGCTGGCACAACTACCATGATGTTGACATACTACCATGATGTTGACATACTACCATGATGTTGACATACTACCATGATATTGACATAACTACCATGATGTTGACATACTACCATGATGTTGACATACTACCATGATATTGACATACTACCATGATGTTGACATACTACCATGATGCTGGCACAACTACCATGATGTTGACATACTACCATGATGTTGACATACTACCATGATGTTGACATACTACCATGATGTTGACACTAAAGAACCTTGGTGTTGCAGGTCGACCTCCGACACATCGATGAGGTCAAGAATAACCCCATTGTAGAGATCGGCGTCGACCTCACTGAGTTCTACATGTCGGTGGAGTGGGACATTCTGGCTGTCCCAGCTATCAGGTACAACCGTCTCTCTACCGTCTCTCTACCTATCTCTACTGCCTCTCTACCCTTCTCTACTGCCTCTCTACCCTTCTCTACTGCCTCTCTACCCTTCTCTACTGTCTCTCTACCCTTCTCCACTGCCTCTCTACCCTTCTCTACTGCCTCTCTACCCTTCTCTACTGCCTCTCTACCCTTCTCTACTGCCTCTCTACCCTTCTCTACTGTCTCTCTACCCTTCTCTACTGCCTCTCTACCCTTCTCTACTGTCTCTCTACCCATCTCTACTGTCTCTCTACCCTTCTCTACTGTCTCTCTACCCTTCTCTACTGTCTCTCTACCTATCTCTACTGTCTCTTTACCCATCTCTACTGTCTCTCTACCCATCTCTACTGTCTCTCTACCCATCTCTACTGCCTCTCTACCCTTCTCTACTGCCTCTCTACCCATCTCTACTGTCTCTCTACCCTTCTCTACTGTCTCTCTACCCATCTCTACTGTCTCTCTACCCTTCTCTACTGTCTCTCTACCCTTCTCTACTGTCTCTCTACCCTTCTCTACTGTCTCTCTACCCTTCTCTACTGCCTCTCTACTGTCTCTCTACCCTTCTCTACGGTCTCTCTACCCTTCTCTACTGTCTCTCTACCCATCTCTACTGTCTCTCTACCCTTCTCTACTGTCTCTCTACCCATCTCTACTGTCTCTCTACCCTTCTCTACTGCCTCTCTACTGTCTCTCTACCCTTCTCTACTGTCTCTCTACCCTTCTCTACTGTCTCTCTACCCATCTCTACTGTCTCTCTACCCTTCTCTACTGTCTCTCTACCCTTCTCTACTGTCTCTCTACCCTTCTCTACTGTCTCTCTACCCATCTCTACTGTCTCTCTACCCATCTCTACTGTCTCTACCCATCTCTACTGCCTCTCTACCCTTCTCTACTGTCTCTCTACCCTTCTCTACTGTCTCTCTACCCATCTCTACTGTCTCTCTACCCTTCTCTACTGTCTCTCTACCCTTCTCTACTGTCTCTCTACCCTTCTCTACTGTCTCTCTACCCTTCTCTACTGTCTCTCTACCCATCTCTACTGTCTCTCTACCCTTCTCTACTGTCTCTCTACCCTTCTCTACTGCCTCTCTACCCTTCTCTACTGCCTCTCTACCCTTCTCTACTGTCTCTCTACCCATCTCTACCGTCTCTCTACCCATCTCTACCGTCTCTCTACCCATCTCTACCGTCTTTCTACCCATCTCTACTGTCTCTCTACCCTTCTCTACTGTCTCTCTACCCATCTCTACTGTCTCTCTACCCATCTCTACTGCCTCTCTACCCTTCTCTACTGTCTCTCTACCTATCTCTACTGTCTCTCTACCCTTCTCTACTGTCTCTCTACCCATCTCTACTGTCTCTCTACCCTTCTCTACTGTCTCTCTACCCATCTCTACTGCCTCTCTACCCTTCTCTACTGTCTCTCTACCTATCTCTACTGTCTCTCTACCCATCTCTACTGTCTCTCTACCTATCTCTACTGTCTCTCTACCCTTCTCTACTGTCTCTCTACCCATCTCTACTGCCTCTCTACCCTTCTCTACCGTCTCTCTAACCATCTCTACCGTCTTTCTACCCATCTCTACTGTCTCTCTACCCATCTCTACTGCCTCTCTTCCCTTCTCTACTGTCTCTCTACCCTTCTCTACTGTCTCTCTACCCATCTCTACTGTCTCTCTACCCATCTCTACTGTCTCTCTACCCATCTCTACTGTCTCTCTACCCATCTCTACTGTCTCTCTACCCTTCTCTACTGTCTCTCTACCCATCTCTACTGTCTCTCTACCCTTCTCTACTGTCTCTCTACCCATCTCTACTGTCTCTCTACCCTTCTCTACTGTCTCTCTACCCTTCTCTACTGTCTCTCTACCCTTCTCTACTGTCTCTCTACCCATCTCTACTGCCTCTCTACCCATCTCTACTGTCTCTCTACCCATCTCTACTGTCTCTCTACCCATCTCTACTGTCTCTCTACCCATCTCTACTGTCTCTCTACCCTTCTCTACTGTCTCTCTACCTATCTCTACTGTCTCTCTACCCATCTCTACTGTCTCTCTACCCTTCTCTACTGCCTCTCTACCCATCTCTACTGTCTCTCTACCCATCTCTACTGTCTCTCTACCCTTCTCTACTGTCTCTCTACCTATCTCTACTGTCTCTCTACCCATCTCTACTGTCTCTCTACCCATCTCTACTGCCTCTCTACCCTTCTCTACTGTCTCTCTACCCATCTCTACTGTCTCTCTACCCATCTCTACTGTCTCTCTACCCATCTCTACTGTCTCTCTACCCATCTCTACTGTCTCTCTACCCTTCTCTACTGCCTCTCTTCCCATCTCTACTGTCTCTCTACCCATCTCTACTGTCTCTCTACCCATCTCTACTGTCTCTCTACCCATCTCTACTGTCTCTCTACCCATCTCTACTGTCTCTCTACCCATCTCTACTGTCTCTCTACCCTTCTCTACTGTCTCTCTACCCATCTCTACTGTCTCTCTACCCTTCTCTACTGTCTCTCTACCTATCTCTACTGTCTCTCTACCCATCTCTACTGTCTCTCTACCCATCTCTACTGTCTCTCTACCCTTCTCTACTGTCTCTCTACCTATCTCTACTGTCTCTCTACCCATCTCTACTGTCTCTCTACCCATCTCTACTGTCTCTCTACCCTTCTCTACTGTCTCTCTACCCATCTCTACTGTCTCTCTACCCTTCTCTACTGCCTCTCTACCCTTCTCTACTGTCTCTCTACCCATCTCTACTGTCTCTCTACCCATCTCTACTGTCTCTACCCATCTCTACTGCCTCTCTACCCATCTCTACTGTCTCTCTACCCATCTCTACTGTCTCTCTACCCTTCTCTACTGTCTCTCTACCCATCTCTACTGTCTCTCTACCCATCTCTACTGTCTCTCTACCCTTCTCTACTGTCTCTCTACCCATCTCTACTGTCTCTCTACCCATCTCTACTGTCTCTCTACCCTTCTCTACTGTCTCTCTACCCATCTCTACTGTCTCTCTACCCTTCTCTACTGTCTCTCTACCCATCTCTACTGTCTCTCTACCCATCTCTACTGTCTCTCTACCCTTCTCTACTGTCTCTCTACCCATCTCTACTGTCTCTCTACCCTTCTCTACTGCCTCTCTACCCTTCTCTACTGCCTCTCTACCCTTCTCTACTGTCTCTCTACCCTTCTCTACTGTCTCTCTACCCTTCTCTACTGTCTCTCTACCCATCTCTACTGTCTCTCTACCCATCTCTACTGTCTCTCTACCCTTCTCTACTGTCTCTACCCATCTCTACTGCCTCTCTACCCTTCTCTACTGTCTCTCTACCCATCTCTACTGTCTCTCTACCCATCTCTACTGTCTCTCTACCCATCTCTACTGCCTCTCTACCCTTCTCTACTGTCTCTCTACCCTTCTCTACTGTCTCTCTACCCTTCTCTACTGTCTCTCTACCCTTCTCTACTGTCTCTCTACCCTTCTCTACTGTCTCTCTACCCTTCTCTACTGTCTCTCTACCCATCTCTACTGTCTCTCTACCCATCTCTACTGTCTCTCTACCCTTCTCTACTGCCTCTCTACCCATCTCTACTGTCTCTCTACCCATCTCTACTGTCTCTCTACCCTTCTCTACTGTCTCTCTACCCATCTCTACTGCCTCTCTACCCTTCTCTACTGCCTCTCTACCCTTCTCTACTGCCTCTCTACCCTTCTCTACTGTCTCTCTACCCTTCTCTACTGTCTCTCTACCCTTCTCTACTGCCTCTCTACCATTCTCTACTGCCTCTCTACTGCCTCTCTACTGCCTCTCTAATACCTCTCTACTGCCTCTCTACTTCTCTTTTTCTTAAATACACATAAATTGTTAACACACACACACACACACACACACTTTTGTCTCTTATTGTTGATAGGATCATAACTTTTTCGTATGATGACAATAGTAATAATAATAATAATAATAATAATAATAATAATAATAATAATAATAATAATAATAATAATAACCATGATGATAATGATGATAATAATGATTATAATTATGATGATAATAATGCTAACTCATTACTACTATTACCACATTCATGATTATTAACACCATCATCATCACCATGGATTTTCACAACCTTTATTTGCTGTCACTGGGAATCGAGTTCGACGATCATCCATCAAGGATACAGTGATGTGAGATATTAAAGATGTCACCTTCGTTGGTGAGCTCTGAAGTGACCCGAGAGGCCGATACTGGACCAGCGGGGCCGTCCACAGATGTTGTGGAGGGCTTCATTTAGAGCAGGAGGAGCAGCAACGTTGGCGCCTATCTGCCTCGATTAGCAGTCGGGCAACTCGAAAGTATTGACACCTTCTCGTATGGTGCTCCTCCAAGCGTTACGGTGTGGCGCGATCGTCTCCCAGGTGAGGGGGTCAATTTGGCACTTTTTCAGGTTTGCTTAAGGCTATCCATATGCCTTCTCCGTTGCCCGCCAACATTACGTTTCTCATTCGTTAGGTGACTGTAAAGTAGCTGCTTTGGTAATCTACTGTCGTCCATGCAGGTAACATGGCCAGTCCACGGCAGTTGTTCATGGATGATGGTAGCCTCGATGCTTCTACAGTTGATGTCAGGAAGAATATTTGCATTGTTCTCTTGTCTTCCAAGTGGACTCGGAGGATGGAACGTAGACTACGGTGGTGAAAGTTGTCAAATGGCTTGAGGTGCCTCCTGTATGTGAATCATGTCTCGCTGCCCTACAGCTGGTGTCTCCTGTATGTAACCCATGTCTCACTGCCATACTGCTGGTGTCTCCTGTATGTGAATCATGTCTCACTGCCCTACAGCTGGTGTCTCCTGTATGTAACCCATGTCTCACTGCCATACTGCTGGTGTCTCTTGCTTGTGACCCATGACTCGAAGTGTCTCCTGTATGTGAGAGATGTTTCACTGTCATACAGCGGGTTGAGAAGGACCACTGTTTGATATACGTACAATTACATAAGTTGTCAAAAGCTAGAGATGCATATCTGATCTGATGCTGGATCTCTTCATCGATGTCCACGTAGTGGACAGGTAATGGAAGTGGTTAACATTAGGTGGGGATGTGGCTGACCCAGGGGATGTCTGGAAGAGAATCTAAGTCTTATGCACGTTCACCTCAAGGCGTCTGCGAAGGTGTTGAGGATCACCAGTAGGTCATGTTCGGTGTGAGCAACAAGGATGACTTTGTCTGCATATCGAAATTCAGTAACGGAAGCGTCCAACACCTTTGTTCCTGCCTGGAGTCGTCTTATGTGCCTTCATCCGGTATCATATGTCCACCCCGCTAATACACATCCTTGTTTTATTCTAATTTGGATGGTGAAGAACTCCGACTGGGTGTCATTATGTAGGAGACTGTCGCTCATTTCACCACGGATTTGCCTCACAGTGGAGGTGAATTTTGGGTGGGCAACCAAAACGACCAAGGTCTTCCCTGTTGACCAAGACCTTAGTAAGGTCGATGAAGGCAATGTACATGTCACGACTCTGTTCTCTGTCCCTCTGTATCTGAAGGGCAGTAAAGATTAATTCATATGTGCCGTGTAATTCCGGCAGGAAATTTTCTGCCCCAGGAAAGAGCCTGTTGAGGAGGGCTTAGGCGAGAATCTTGCCAGCTTTGGACAGCATTGAGATCTTGCGGCAGTTCCCCTGGTTTGTTCTGATTCCTCTGTTCTTATACAGTGTATTATATAAGATCATATTAAGTTGATGATGGTAGCTTCTTTCTTGAAGATTTCCTTCAGTTCCCATAATATACTCCGGGAGAACGTGGAAACGGTTTCTTCGCCACGGGATGGAGGATAGTCGAGGTGGGACAGACCCGAGCCCGAGAGACCATCTGAGTAATCAGGACGTCCACATCGGTGTTTCAGTTAGCAGTTGTTGTTTTAATGTTATCACTGCACTTTAACAACACAGATCTTTAAACGCGTAACAAGGTTAGTAATGCACTAGTGGGATTGGTAGTGCTCATTCCGGCGCTCCAAGATGTCATTGGTCTTTGATAGAGTGTTAGCGTCAGTAGAGTGAAGGAGGCCACAGCGTTGGTATCTGAGCCGTAGATGGCTTTAGATGTTCTTCATAACTCTTGCTCTACAAACTTAAATGTGCCATGCGCATTTTAGTCCACCACTTGTTCTTCATCTACACCCTGAAGTTCATGCTGGAGCTTTGCCTTTGGTGACGGACTGTTGCAGCTTTTGGTGTGAAACTGATGGTGGGTTCTTTGTCCAGTTAATGAAGGCAGCGTCTGTTGAAGATGAGTACCTGGATATTTTCTTTTGGACTGGCCGAGGGTCTCACTGCAGGTCTTCGTGGTGATGGTCTTGAGGGTAACACTTTAGCCATCACATCTAAGGCACCAGTTGACAGGGTGTTCAGCAGACCCCTGGAGATACTCCCTAAAAACGTATTCTACTTCCTGGTCCTCAACTGGTTAGACATTGAAACTCCATCTGGCAAGATGTTGCTTTTGCAGTTTTTGGACGACAATGATGTAGTCAATGAGATGCCAGTGTTTGGATCGTGAATGTTGCCACGAACCCTTGAACTTGTCGGGCTGCCTAAACAAGGTATTGGTGATAGTGAGGTTGTGTGCAGCACTATTACTGAGAAGGAGTTGGCCGTTGGGATTACACTTGCCCACTCCGTTTCTCCCTGTGGTTCCCTGCCATTAGTCAGCACCTTTGCCACGTTTAAAGTCACCGAGGAGCACAACCTTATCTTACTTGAGGATAGAGGTTATAAATCTATCAAGGTCCTCATAAAAGACCGGTCTCCATGAGGCCATCCTCCGCATCCTGTGTTAAGGCGCATGTACTGATGAAGGCGGCTTGATATTATTCAGTGAGACTCTGAGCGGAAGGAGGCCTCGTTGACCCCAACAGGGATTTCGGCTTAGCTGGTGTTAGATAGTACAGTGTGGCGAATGACAAAACCAACTCCGTAAATGGGATAGTGGCGGACTTAGGCTGTTATGTCCGTATTACATCTGGACAACTCTTTTACCACAAGGGCTGTTCTGTTGGGAAGTTCACCTGTGTGTGTACCCAGAAGGGTCACCATCACCATCACCACCACCTCACCACTACTACTAATACCACAACCGCTATCACCAACACCATTACCTCCACCACCACCAACACCACCACCAACACCACCACCATTAACCAGTTGTCCCCCTCACAGGAACGAGAAGTATTACACGTGTTGTAATGAACCTTACTTGGACATCACGTTCAACATCACCATGAGGAGGAAGACGCTCTTCTACACCGTAAACCTCATCATTCCCTGCATGGGCATCTCCTTCCTCACAGTCCTCGTCTTCTACCTCCCCTCAGACTCCGGCGAGAAGGTAACTTACTAACACACACACACACACACACACCTGGTCGAAGATTTAAGAGACGGGGGAATTTTGTACAAATAAAGTAGTCGTTTACTGCAGGACTGTTTCCTGAGCGAGAGTGGGAGATGGCAACGAGACTATTTCCTGAGTGAGAGAGGGAGATGGCAACGAGACTATTTCCTGAGCGAGAGAGAGAGATGGCCACGAGACTATTTCCTGAGTAAGAGAGAGAGAGAGAGAGAGATGGTTACGCTAACACTGAATAAAAATACTTTCATTAACTAGAGGACACACTTTAAGAGTAACACACTTTATGAGTAACACACTTTAAGAGTACCACACTTTAAGAGTAACACACTTTAAGAGTAACACACTTTAAGAGTACCACCCTTTAGAGTAACACACTTTAAGAGTAACACACTTTAGAGTAACACACTTTAAGAGTAACACACTTTAAGAGTAGCACACTTTAGAGTAACACACTTTAAGAGTAACACACTTTAAGAGTAACACACTTTAGAGTAACACACTTTAAGAGTAACACACTTTAAGAGTAACACACTTTAGAGTAACACACTTTATGAGTAACACACTTTAAGAGTACCACACTTTAAGAGTAACACACTTTAAGAGTAACACACTTTAAGAGTACCACACTTTAAGAGTAACACACTTTAAGAGTACCACACTTTAAGAGTAACACACTTTAAGAGTAACACACTTTAAGAGTCCCACACTTTAAGAGTAACACACTTTAAGAGTACCACACTTTAGAGTAACACACTTTAGAGTAACACACTTTAAGAGTAACACACTTTAAGAGTCCCACACACTTTAAGAGTAACACACTTTAAGAGTAACACACTTTAAGAGTCCCACACTTTAAGAGTAACACACTTTAAGAGTAACACACTTTAAGAGTAACACACTTTAAGAGTAACACACTTTAAGAGTCCCACACTTTAAGAGTACCACCCTTAAGAGTAACACACTTTAAGAGTCCCACACTTTAAGAGTAACACACTTTAAGAGTAACACACTTTAAGAGTAACACACTTTAAGAGAAACACACTTTAAGAGTAACACACTTTAAGAGTAACACACTTTAAGAGTAACACACTTTAAGAGTACCACACTTTAACAGTAACACACTTTAAGAGTACCACACTTTAAGAGTAACACACTTTAAGAGTACCACACTTTAAGAGTCCCACACTTTAAGAGTCCCACACTTTAAGAGTAACACACTTTAAGAGTAACACACTTTAAGAGTACCACACTTTAAGAGTAACACACTTTAAGAGTAACACACTTTAAGAGTAACACACTTTAAGAGTAACACACTTTAAGAGTAACACACTTTAGAGTAACACACTTTAAGAGTAAAACACTTTAAGAGTACCACCCTTTAGAGTAACACACTTTAAGAGTAACACACTTTAGAGTAACACACTTTAAGAGTACCACACTTTAAGAGTAACACACTTTAAGAGTAACACACTTTAAGAGTAACACACTTTAAGAGAAACACACTTTAAGAGTCCCACACTTTAAGAGTAACACACTTTAAGAGTACCACACTTTAAGAGTAACACACTTTAAGAGTACCACCCTTTAGAGTAACACACTTTAAGAGTAACACACTTTAGAGTAACACACTTTAAGAGTACCACACTTTAAGAGTAACACACTTTAAGAGTAACACACTTTAGAGTAACACACTTTAAGAGTAACACACTTTAAGAGTAACATACTTTAAGAGTACCACACTTTAAGAGTAACACACTTTAAGAGTAACACACTTTAGAGTAACACACTTTAAGAGTACCACCCTTTAGAGTAACACACTTTAAGAGTAACACACTTTAGAGTAACACACTTTAAGAGTACCACCCTTTAGAGTAACACACTTTAAGAGTAACACACTTTAAGAGTAACACACTTTAAGAGAAACACACTTTAAGAGTAACACACTTTAAGAGTAACACACTTTAAGAGTAACACACTTTAAGAGTAACACACTTTAGAGTGACACCCTTTAGAGTAACACACTTTAAGAGTAACACACTTTAAGAGTAACACACTTTAGAGTAACACACTTTAAGAGTAAAACACTTTAAGAGTACCACCCTTTAGAGTAACACACTTTAAGAGTAACACACTTTAGAGTAACACACTTTAAGAGTACCACACTTTAAGAGTAACACACTTTAAGAGTAACACACTTTAAGAGAAACACACTTTAAGAGTCCCACACTTTAAGAGTAACACACTTTAAGAGTACCACACTTTAAGAGTAACACACTTTAAGAGTAACACACTTTAAGAGTAACATACTTTAAGAGTACCACACTTAAAGAGTACCACACTTTAAGAGTAACACACTTTAAGAGTAACACACTTTAGAGTAACACACTTTAAGAGTACCACCCTTTAGAGTAACACACTTTAAGAGTAACACACTTTAGAGTAACACACTTTAAGAGTACCACCCTTTAGAGTAACACACTTTAAGAGTAACACACTTTAGAGTAACACACTTTAAGAGTAACACACTTTAAGAGTAACACACTTTAAGAGTAACACACTTTAAGAGTAACACACTTTAGAGTAACACACTTTAAGAGTAACACACTTTAAGAGTAACACACTTTAGAGTAACACACTTTAAGAGTACCACCCTTTAGAGTAACACACTTTAAGAGTAACACACTTTAGAGTAACACACTTTAAGAGTAACAAAGAGTAACACACTTTAAGAGTACCACACTTTAAGAGTAACACACTTTAAGAGTAACACACTTTAAGAGTAACACACTTTAAGAGTAAACAACTTTAAGAGTAACACACTTTAAGAGTAACACACTTTAGAGTAACACACTTTAGAGTAACACACTTTAAGAGTAACACACTTTAGAGTAACACACTTTAAGAGTAACACACTTTAAGAGTAACACACTTTAGAGTAACACACTTTAGAGTAACACACTTTAAGAGTAACACACTTTAAGAGTAACACACTTTAAGAGTAACACACTTTAGAGTAACACACTTTAAGAGTAACACACTTTAGAGTAACACACTTTAAGAGTAACACACTTTAGAGTAACACACTTTAAGAGTAACACACTTTAAGAGTAACACACTTTAAGAGTCCCACACTTTAAGAGTACCACCCTTAAGAGTAACACACTTTAAGAGTCCCACACTTTATGAGTAACTCACTTTAAGAGTCCCACACTTTAAGAGTAACACACTTTAAGAAAAACACACTTTAGAGTAACACACGTACAGCTTAGATATAATGTTTTCTATAACGGTAACACTTCACAGTATGCTGTAGTACAGTATACACGCAGAGACTAATACGTCTGGTCTCCATGTAATCATGGATCTTTAATAAAGGTTCTAAGGCTCATTCTTCGAGGTTTGAACTGTCTTCTTTAATGGTTTATGGTTCAGCTCACATATATTCACAGTTTAATACAGTCTCAGATTAGTTGTGGTAATATCCCATTATATTTATTTTATTAATAATTTTCAGCAAATTATTTATTTATGAGATACAATAATTGTTCATAAATCTGTTACATTACTAATTATTGTACCTTGGCACAAACAGTCCAGTACGTGAGCAGGTCAGACTAAAAACAGAACTCCATATGTTATTGATCTCATTCCACCATATGTTATTGATCTCATTCCACCATGTGTCATTGATCTCATTCCACCATGTGTTATTGATCTCATTCCACCATATGTTATTGATCTCATTCCACCATGTGTTATTGATCTCATTCCACCATATGTTATTGATCTTATTCCACCATGTGTTATTGATCTCATTCCACCATATGTTATTGATCTCATTCCACCATGTGTTATTGATCTCATTCCACCATGTGTTATTGATCTCATTCCACCATGTGTTATTGATCTCATTCCACCATGTGTTATTGATCTCATTCCACCGTATGTTATTGATCTCATTCCACCATATGTTATTGATCTCATTCCACCATGTGTTATTGATCTCATTCCACCATGTGTTATTGATCTCATTCCACCATGTGTTATTGATCTCATTCCACCATGTGTTATTGATCTCATTCCACCATGTGCTATTGATCTCATTCCACCATGTGTTATTGATCTCATTCCACCATGTGTTATTGATATCATTCCACCATATGTTATTGATCTCATTCCACCATATGTTATTGATCTCATTCCACCATGTGTTATTGATCTCATTCGACCATATGTTATTGATATCATTCCACCATATGTTATTGATCTCATTCCACCATGTGTTATTGATCTCATTCCACCATGTGTTATTGATCTCATTCCACCATATGTTATTGATCTCATTCCACCATATGTTATTGATCTCATTCCACTATGTGTTATTGATCTCATTCCACCATATGTTATTGATCTCATTCCACCATATGTTATTGATCTCATTCCACCATATGTTATTGATCTCATTCCACCATGTGTTATTGATCTCATTCCACCATGTGTTATTGATCTCATTCCACCATATGTTATTGATCTCATTCCACCATGTGCTATTGATCTCATTCCACCATATGTTATTGATCTCATTCCACCATGTGTTATTGATCTCATTCCACCATATGTTATTGATCTCATTCCACCATGTGTCACAGTGTGGTGGGCGAGGCACTTGTCACAGTGTGGTGGGCGGCTCACTTGTCACAGTGTGGTGGGCGGGGCACTTGTCACAGTGTGGTGGGCGGGGCACTTGTCACAGTGTGGTGGGCGGGGCACTTGTCACAGTGTGGTGGGCGGCTCACTTGTCACAGTGTGGTGGGCGGGGCACTTGTCACAGTGTGGTGGACGGGGCACTTGTCACAGTGTGGTGGGTGGGGCACTTGTCACAGTGAGGTGGGCGAGGCACTTGTCACAGTGTGGTGGGCGAGGCACTTGTCACAGTGTGGTGGGCGAGGCACTTGTCACAGTGAGGTGGGCGGGGCACTTGTCACAGTGAGGTGGGCGGGGCACTTGTCACAGTGAGGTGGGCGAGGCACTTGTCACAGTGTGGTGGGTGGGGCACTTGTCACAGTGAGGTGGGCGGGGCACTTGTCACAGTGAGGTGGGCGAGGCACTTGTCACAGTGTGGTGGGCGGGGCACTTGTCACAGTGAGGTGGGCGGGGCACTTGTAACAGTGTGGTGGGCGGGGCACTTGTCACAGTGAGGTGGGCGGGGCACTTGTCACAGTGAGGTGGGCGGGGCACTTGTCACAGTGAGGTGGGCGGGGTACTTGTCACAGTGTGGTGGGCGGGGCACTTGTCACAGTGAGGTGGGCGGGGCACTTGTCACAGTGTGGTGGGCGAGGCACTTGTCACAGTGTGGTGGGCGAGGCACTTGTCACAGTGTGGTGGGCGGGGCACTTGTCACAGTGTGGTGGGCGAGGCACTTGTCACAGTGTGCTGGGCGGGGCACTTGTCACAGTGTGGTGGGCGAGGCACTTGTCACAGTGTGGTGGACGAGGCAGTTGTCACGGTGTGGTGGGCGGGGCACTTGTCACGGTGCGATGGGCGTGGAACTTGTCACAGTGTGGTGGGCGGGGCACTTGTCACAGTGTGGTGGGCGGGTCATGTGTCACAGTGTGGTGGGCGAGGCACTTGTCACAGTGTGGTGGGCGAGGCACTTGTCACAGTGTGGTGGGCGGGGCACTTGTCATGGTGCGATGGGCGTGGAACTTGTCACAGTGTGGTGGGCGGGGCACTTGTCACGGTGCGATGGGCGTGGAACTTGTCACAGTGTGGTGGGCGGGGCACTTGTCACAGTGTGGTGGGCGGGGCACTTGTCACAGTGTGGTGGGCGGGGCACTTGTAACATTGTGGTGGGCGGGGCACTTGTCACAGTGTGGTGGGCGGGGCACTTGTCACAGTGTGGTGGGCGGGGTACTTGTCACAGTGTGGTGAGCGGGGAACTTGTCACAGTGTGGTGGGCGAGGCACTTGTCACAGTGTGGTGGGCGGGGCACTTGTCACAGTGTGGTGGGCGGGGTACTTGTCACAGTGTGGTGAGCGGGGAACTTGTCACAGTGTGGTGAGCGGGGCACTTGTCACAGTGTGGTGGGCGGGGCACTTGTCACAGTGTGGTGGGCGGGGCACTTGTCACAGTGTGGTGGGCGGGGTACTTGTCACAGTGTGGTGAGCGGGTCACTTGTCACAGTGTGGTGGGCGGGTCACATGAGACTGTGAGGTGGGCGGGGCACTTGTCACAGTGTGGTGGGCGGGGTACTTGTCACAGTGAGGTGGGCGGGTCACTTGTCACTGTGTGGTGGGCGGGGCACTTCTCACTGTGTGGTGGGCGGTGCACTTGTCACTGTGTTGTGGGCGGGGCACATGGTGTTAGTTACAATACTAAGAGGTCGTCCTAAATCTATATCTTTTGCTTGTGAGACCTCACCTGGCCTATGCAGTTCAGTTCTGGTCACCGTATTACAGAATGGATATAGAATCCTTGGAAAGAATTCAGAGGAGAATGACAAGACTAATCCCAGGCATTAGGAACCTTGAGTACAGAGACAGGTTAAAGCATCTTAATTTGCACTCCCTCGAGAGACGTAGAGTGAGGGGCGACATGATAGAGGTGTATAAATGGAAGAAAGGGCTGAACAAAGGGGACATTACAAAGGTACTCAAGCTATCCAACCAGGAGCGAACTCGTAACAATGGTTTTAAATTTAACAAATTTAGATTTAGGCGCGAAATAGGTAAGCATTGGTTTGGAAATAGAGTAGTGGATGAGTGGAACAAGTTACCAAATATCATCATTAACTCGAATACGCTGGATAGCTTCAAACATAGGTTGGGTGGTTATATGAGCCATAGGGGTTGGGTGTAATTGGGACTGACCAGTATGGGCCAATAGGCCCGTTGCAGTTTCCTCCATTCTTATATTTTATTTTCTTATGACACTGTGAGGTGGGCGGGTCACATGACACTGTGAGGTGGGCGGTTCACATGACACTATGTGGTGGGAGGGACACTTGTCACTGTGAGGTGGGCGGGTCACATGACACTATGTGGTGGGAGGGGCACTTGTCACTGTGAGGTGGGCGGGTCACATGACACTATGTGGTGGGAGGGGCACTTGTCACTGTGAGGTGGGCGGGTCACATGACACTATGTTGTGGGAGGGGCACTTGTCACAGTTAGGTGGGCGGGTTACATGACACTATGTTGTGGGAGGGGCACTTGTCACAGTTAGGTGGGCGGGTTACATGACACTATGAGGCTCTTTAAGCCGAGCTGCTGTTGAGCGGCAACTCTCTGGATATCTTCAGGAACAATGTGTGGCCGGATAATTCACCAGACTTAACCGTGTGCGAACATGAAGAATCCATTGTGAAGGAGCGAGTGGAAACCCTAACGCTTGCTGAACCCTGAGCCACCTGATCCTGCCCCCGGACCTTTATAGCACCACTTCCATATACTCCTCCAAAATCTCTTGTAAGAGTTGAAGCTGTTCGCCAGACACAAGGAGATGACACCAACTATTATGTGTGTTTTTTTAGACATAGAATTATTACTTTTTTTAATTTACCTCTAACGGTTTCATCTGTGTGTGTGGAGGGGGTGAGAAGGTGCAATCATTGTTTGCCTCCACTTACACTAAGTTCAAGACTAAACTTTCCCCAATTTGTTCACCTGATCCGGATAGGTATGTCATACCTCTCCTCCTCCTACCCACCCATCTAATCTCTATTTCCCTTGCTCCTATACCTTCTTAATAGTAATAATAATTTACGGTTTATTGAAACAGCATGGCAGCCGGAAGGCTAAACATATACAGTTACATAATTGGTGAATGGGTCTCTTGATTTACAAATAATACACAAGTAACATAAGTGAAACAAATGTGATATATAATAACTGGATGGGGAGAAGGTCATACTACAGGGCATTTCAACATAGTGACTGCAAAACGTAAGATTGACAGGGAGTGAATACACTGGTTGATTACAAGTTAATGATAATTTTTACACTGGTTGGGACTGGACTGTTCTTATAGCGATCAGTGCGTGCTCGTAAGGGCTGGATGCGGTGTTGGTGTCGAACAGCAATTTTCGGGAAAGGGATCTCGGGTGGTAATAGGAGCCGGTGTCGAGGATGGTGCAGAAGCTTCTTACCAAATTTGCAGATGAGGTCTTAGGGTGGGTGGAGTGAAGAGAGGCCGCATCAGACCGGGCCGTATGTGTGTAGTAACATCACCTCCGTCCATCCCTCCCACAGGTGAGCTTGTCCATCAGCATCCTGCTCTCCCTCACGGTGTTCTTCTTGCTGTTAGCAGAGATCATTCCGCCGACATCGCTAGTTGTGCCGTTACTAGGAAAGTTCGTGTTGTTTACTATGATATTAGACACGTTAAGGTGAGTGGTCTTAGTATTCTGTTGTGTTGAACTCCGCCGGGAAAGTAACACAAATTCCCGAACTTCAGAGTTACAGCTTATAATATTGTACATGCTAGAATTTGTTTCATGATTATTTTGTTCAAGAATAAATATTTGTGATACTTTTTTGGGCTGGTTATACCGTGTTATTAAGAAGGTGGCGGCAGAGTGGGTGTAACACTCTCCTACGGACCTAAGGGTTACACCCTCAGTTCACAAAGCTGTGAATGGATATCTACCTTTACTCTTAGAAAATTAAAGGCGGCTAAGTACGGTTTTTCTTGTGTACCGCAGGTTTAGTCTACAGTGTGTTGTATCCACACTGCCCCGAACAGTTCGTCAGGCCTATAGGAACCACTTTTATTTCTGCCGTCTTGTTATCAAAACACAAAAGACTACCTCAGCATTTTTTTCAGTTTCAGTAAGATTGATTAGGATTTTAATCACCAAGTACGATAACTTAACCCCCTAAGTACGACAAATTAACCCCCTGAGTATAATAAAAACACACTTGAGGATGATAATTTAATCCCCTGAGCACAATTCTCGGAGTACAATAACTTAACTCTTTGAGTATAGCAACAAACACCCGAGCACAGTACCCTTGAGTAAATGTTATTAGCTGTCACGACTCTTGACTCAGAAGACAGAAGTGGACCATTTTCCAACTGGCCATGCCGAGCAACTGGTGTGACTCACTGACTGTTACTTCAGCAACTGGAGTGATTACCGACTGTTACTTCAGCAGCTGGAGTGACTACTGACTGTTACTTCAGCAACTGAAGTTACTACTGACTGTTACTTCAGCAACTGAAGTGACTACCTATTGTTACTTCAACAGTTGGAGTGACTACTCACTGTTACTTAAGCGAATGCAGTGACTACCGACTGTTACTTCAGCAACTGGAGTGACGAGTGACTGTTACTTCATCAGCTGCTGTGACTCACTGACTGAAACTTCAGCAGCTGGTGTGACTACCGTCTGTTACTTCAGCAACTGGTGTGACACACTGACTGTTACTTCAGCAACTGGAGTGACTCACTGACTGTTACTTCAGCAACTGGAGTGATTACTGACTGTTACTTCAGCAACTGGTGTGACTACTGGCTGTTACTTCAGCAACTGGGGTGATTACTGACTGTTACTTCAAAAACTGGAGTGACTACTGACTGTTAATTCATCAACTGGAGTGACTCACTGAATGTTACTCAGCAACTGGAGTGATTACTGACTGTTACTTCAGCAGCTGCTGTGATTACTGGCTGTTACTTCAGCATCTGGTGTGACCACTGACTGTTACTTCAGCAACTGGTGTGACTACTGACTCTTACTTCAGCAGCTGGAGTGACTACTGACTCTTACTTCAGCAGCTGGAGTAACTCACTTACTGTTACTTCAGCAGTTGGTGTGACTCACTGACTGTTAATTCATCAACTGGTGTGACTACTGACTGTTACTTCAGCAACTGGTGTGACTCACTGACTGTTAATTCAGCAGATGGTGTGACTCACTGACTGTTACTTCAGCAATTGGTGTGACTCACTGACTGTTAATTCAGCAGATGGTGTGACTCACTGACTGTTAATTCAGCAGCTAGTGTGACTACTGAATGTTCCTTCAGCAACTGGTGTGACTCACTGACTGTTAATTCAGCAACTGGTGTGACTACTGACTGTTACTTCAGCAACTGCAGTAACTCACTTACTGTTACTTCAACAGTTGGTGTGACTCACTGACTGTTACTTGTGCAGCTGGAGTGACTACTGACTGTTACTTAAGCGAATGGAGTGACTACTGACTGTTAATTCAGCAACTGGAGTGACTACTGACTGTTACTTCAGCAACTGGAGTGACTACTGACTGTTACTTCAACAACTGGAGTGACTACTGGCTGTTAATTCATCAACTGGAGTGACTCACTGAATGTTACTCAGCAACTGGAGTGATTACTGACTGTTACTTCAGCAACTGCTGTGATTACTGACTGTTACTTCAGCATCTGGTGTGACTACTGACTGTTACTTCAGCAACTGGTGTGACTACTGACTGTTACTTCAGCAGCAGGTGTGACTCACCGACTGTTACTTCAGCAGCAGGTGTGACTCACTGACTGTTAGTTCAGCAACTGGTTTGGCATCACTAACTGGTCCTGTGACTGGTCTGAACCCCTGACTGTTACGCCAGTAATTTGTTTGACCCACTTGACTGGTCCCTAAACAGTCACTAACAGTTACACTCTCGGCAGCATCTGCGTGACGGTGGTGGTGCTCAACGTACACTTCCGGTCGCCCCAAACACACTCCATGGCTCCCTGGGTGAGACGGGTCTTCATACACATTCTGCCTCGCCTCCTGGTCATGCGTCGACCACAGTATCAGATGGACCGACACCGGTAGGTCAGGTGTGTGTGTGTGTGTGTGTTTTAAATGGAGATAAGCCTACCTTGGCTGACAAACAACCCAACAATAAACAACCTAAATACGATTGCCTAATGGGGTATCCTTATTGCTGACTTCACAAAAACCTGCAGCCAGACCCTCGGCCAGATCAAAAGAACACACCAGGATTGGGTTAATGAACATAGCCAGGAAATTGACGTATTCGTAAATGGTAAACGTGCTGCCTTCCCTGACTGGAAGAACAATCCTCTTGTTGGACGGACCAATGTTAATACCTTACGTCAGAAGAAAGCTATGGCCCAGTGCATACTTTCCGATCTAAGGCGACGAATGGTCGAATAAAAAAGTTTGTGGAACACAAAAATTTTGGGATCAACCCAAGTTGCAAAATTTTAAAATCCCCTTAAAGCGCTACTTCTTTGGCGTGGCCCCCCTCCACTCACCCAACGATAACTCCCTAATTAAAGACGAAGAAGGAATCCTTCAGTGTTGGAAAGAGCACTCCGATTCCCTGATCAATTGAAATACCAATGTGGATGTCCTGATTACCCAGCAGGTCCCTCTGCAACCCAGAGCTGACCCACCACGACCATCAGCTACTGCCATCAAACAGATGAAAAATAATGAAGTCACGGGGCTTGATGGAATCCCACCCGTCTCCAATCTCTCCTGGAAATTATATGGGAAAAGGAGGAAATCCCCAAAAATTATCGTCAATAATTATAAGAACAAAGGAGACCAGTCAGACTGTTGCATCAACTGCAGATCTCGGTGCTGTCATTAACTGGCAAGATTATCGTCCGAGTCCTCATAAAAAGACTGTTTCCTTGGGGGGAAAACGTACTCCCAGAATCTCAATGTGGCTTTAGACCATCACATGGCACCATGACATGATCTTTGTTGCCCGCCAGATACAGGAAAAGTGCAGAGAACAACATCGTGACTTGTACATAGCCTTCATTGACCTAACTAAGGGAAACCCACTGGAGGACCCTCAGTTGTTTTGGCTATCTTCCAAAATTCATCGCCATTGTGAGGCAACTCCACGATGGCATGAACAGCAGTGTCCTGCACAATGGTATCCAGTCAAAGTCCTTCTTTATCTAACCAGGGGTTAATCAGGGATGTGTACTGGCACCAACTCTTCTTCGTATTTTTGGTTGCCTTCTTTACTCCTGCCAGTGTCAATTTAGCTGGCGGGGTGGGCATCCATTACCGGATGAATGGACTTATCAATATTAGACGACTCCAGGCAAGAACAAGTGTTTCGGTTGCTTCCATCACTGAACTTCATTATGCAGACGACCTCACCCTCGTCGTTCTAGCATGGGCGTGAATTACTGAAGATCCTGAACACCTACACAGATGCATATGTACATTTTGGCGTTGAGGTGAACATATGTATGGTTCAGATTCTCTATCAACCTGTCCCAGCTTCAAGCACACCTCCACCATCCATCCAAGTTAACAGTACTACCCTCTCTAATGTTAACCACCTCCATTACCTTCGGTCGCACCTGTCTACCATCGCGGACATTGATGACGAGAATCAACATCGGATCAGATGTGCATGTCAAGCCTTTTGGCAACTTACATACCCGTGTCTTCAGCTGTAGGGAGCTGAAATTATCTACAAAGTTGTATGTATATGTCGAGCAGTGGTCCTCCCCACCCTGCTATATGGCAGCGAGACATGGGTCACATACAAGAGGCACCTAAGGCAATTGAAAACTTTCACCAACGTAGTCTACATTCCATCGTCCGAATTCGCTTGGAAGACAAGCGAAAAAATTAATGTATTCTTGCTAACACCAATATTAGGAGTAGCAAGGTTGCCATTATTCACAAACACTATGTTGAACTGGTCATGTCACAGTAGACTGCCAAAGCAGCTACTTTACAGTCACCTAACGAATAGTAAACGTAACGCTGGCTGGCAACTGAAAATGTATAAGGATAGTTTTAATTAAGATGAGCACTGAAAAAGTTTCAAGTCGGCCCCCTCACTTGGGAGACGATCGCTCCACACTGTAACGCTTGAAGAAGCACCACTTGAGGTGTCAATACTTTCAAATTAGCCTGACTATAGACTCAGGCAGACAAGCGCCAGAGCCGGAAAGACGCTGTCGCCACTCCTTCCGCAGTAGATGTAGCCCTCCACACGTGCAATATCTGTGGACAGCCCTGTATAATAGCTGGATGATCATCATACTTGATTCCAAGTGACAGTAAATTAGTAGTAGTAGTAGTAGTAGTAGTACTGTGTGTGTGTGTGTGTGTGTGTGTGCAGGTCTCCACTCTCTCCTGGAGAAGATATGGGAAAAGGAGGAAAGCCCCAAGCTCTTATGAATGCCTCTATCTATATCTATATAAAACAAAGAAATTTGTCTGTTTGTGTGTGTGTCCGCACGAGAATCTCGGAAACTACTTTACCGATCTGTAGTGATGATGGATGGTGTTATAGGTAGTGATGATGGATGGTGTTATATGTAGTGATGATGGATGGTGTTATATGTAGTGATGATGGATGGTGTTATATGTAGTGATAATGGATGGTGTTATATGTAGTGATGATGGATGGTGTTATATGTAGTGATGATGGATGGTGTTATATGTAGTGATGATGGATGGTGTTATATGTAGTGATGATGGATGGTGTTATATGTAGTGATGATGGATGGTGTTATATGTAGTGATGATGGATGGTGTTATATGTAGTGATGATGGATGGTGTTATATGTAGTGATGATGGATGGTGTTATATGTAGTGATGATGGATGGTGTTATATGTAGTGATGATGGGTAGTGTTAACTGTTGTGATGATGGATGGTGTTATATGTAGTGATGATGGATGGTGTTATATGTAGTGATGATGGATGGTGTTATATGTAGTGATGATGGATGGTGTTATATGTAGTGATGATGGATGGTGTTATATGTAGTGATGATGGATGGTGTTATATGTAGTGATGATGGATGGTGTTATATGTAGTGATGATGGATGGTGTTATATGTAGTGATGATGGGTAGTGTTAACTGTTGTGATGATGGATGGTGTTATATGTAGTGATGATGGATGGTGTTATATGTAGTGATGATGGATGGTGTTATATGTAGTGATGATGGATGGTGTTATATGTAGTGATGATGGATGGTGTTATATGTAGTGATGATGGATGGTGTTATATGTAGTGATGATGGATGGTGTTATATGTAGTGATGATGGGTAGTGTTAACTGTTGTGATGATGGATGGTGTTTCTGTAGTGATTGTGGGTGGTGTTATTTGTAGTGATGATGGATGGTGTTATATGTAGTGATGATGGATGGTGTTATATGTAGTGATAATGGATGGTGTTATATGTAGTGATGATGGATGGTGTTATATGTAGTGATGATGGATGGTGTTATATGTAGTGATGATGGGTGGTGTTATATGTAGTGATGATGGATGATGTTATATGTAGTGATGATGGGTGGTGATTAGACAATATAATAATAACAGTTTAATGCTAAAAATTATATACTTTGCTGTACCGTTGTAGTGAAAAACACGGTGGAACTTACATACACCGTTAATGAACTATTGATGGAAGAAGTAGTTTTGGGGGCTGAACAGTGAGACAATGTGGAGCCTCCCGGAGGATGGCGTCCTACCGTGGCCTAGCGAATAAGCCGCCCGGAGGGCGGCGTTTCTGCTAGTCGTTAATATGTATAAGAACAAGGGAGACCGGTCAGACTGTGGCAGCTACCACGGGAACTCGCTCCTCTCCGCAGCTGACAAGATTATCGCTTGAGTCCTCGTAAACAGACTTCTTCCTAAGGCGGAAAATTTCCTCCCAGAATCTCAATGCGGCTCCAGACCATCACGTGGCACCAATGACATGATCTTTGCTGCCCGCCAGATACAGGAAAAGTTCAGAGAACAGCCTCGTGACCAGTGCATGGACGTCATCGATTTAACCAAGGCCTTTGACTAAGTCAACAGGGAAGCCCTCTGGTGGACCCTCAGTCGTTTCGGCTGCCTACCAAAATTCATCGCCATTGTGAGGCAACTCCGTGATGACATGAACAGCAGTGTCCTGCACAATGGCACCCAGTCGGAGTTCTTTCCCATCCAAACGGGCGTTAAACAAGGATGTGACTGGCACCAACTCTCTTTTCCATTTTCTTGGCTGCTTTCCTTTCTCGTGCCAGTGCCAATATAGCCGGCGGGTTGGACATCGAGTACCGGATGAAGGGTCTTTGCAACATAAGACGACTCCAGGCAAGAACAAGAGTGTCGGCAGCTTCCACTGCTGAACTTCAACATGCAGACGACCTCATCCTTGTCGCTCACACTGAAAGCAACCTACAGGAGATCCTGAACATCTACGCAGAAGCGTATGCAAACTTCGGCCTTGAGGTGGACGATGCTGCCGGTCCCGAATCGGCCTCTCTAGTCACCTCAGAGGTCACCAAATAAGGTGACATTCTTAATAACTCATATCATTGTATCATAGTTGGATTATCGTCATACTCAATTACTCGATTCCGAGTGACAGCAAAGTAGTGTGTGTGTGTGTGTGTGTGTGTGTGTGTTTAAGATTAAATTACATCTTGTTCTAAGAGGTTTAATTTTTAATATGTTTTGTTGTCTTTTTCCGGAAGCAGAACTGAACTTATTTAAACTGTGTTGTGTTATATGGGTAGGTTAGGTTAGGTGAGGGGTAGGATAGGTTAGGTTAGGTTAGGTTAGGTTAGGTGAGGGTTAGGATAGATTAGGTTAGGTTAGGTGAGGGGTAGGATAGATTAGGTTAGGTTAGGTTAGGTTAGGCTAGGTTAGGTTAGGTTAGGTGAGGGGTAGGTTAGGTTAGGTTAGGTTAGGTGAGGGGTAGGATAGGTTAGGTTAGGTTAGGTTAGTTTAGTTTAAGTTAGGTTATAGTATGTTATGTAAGAGGTAGGTTAGGTTGGGTTAGGTTAGGGGTAGGTTAAGTTGGGAGAAAGACAGGTTAGATCAGGTTAGGTGAGGAGTAGGTTAATTTAGGCTAGATGTATATTAAATTAGTAGGATAGGTTAGGAGTAAGTTAGGTTGTGGTAGAAGTTTCTTCAATCAAGTTAGGTTATGGATAGGTAAAGTTAGGATAGAGATAGGTTAGAAATAGGTTTGAATTAAAAGTAAATTAACTATGGGTAAGTTAGGGTAGCCAAGATCCCTGGTACAGGTTAGGGAATAATAGTAACATGTGAAGTAGCATTAAAAATAATAATTTTTATATCTGGGTCTTGTTGCCACCAGCTAAAATGTTCTCACAGATGTTGTGTTGTCAGTGTTGAGGGTTGCCTGGTGTCTGTCCTCACTTCTGTCTGGCACAGCAAGAAAGCTTTTAATGTCTGCTTCATCACTAACATTTTCCTTCCCTAAATAACAAAATGATAAAATGTTCACACGAGTTATGTTGAACAAATGTGCTGATTAATGTGTGTCAGGAGGACTACTGTACTGTAGTGTTGTAGCCCCAAATCTAAGTGTGTCTTCCCCCTCCCCTGCCCTGCTACCCTGGCCGCTCACCCTGGCCGCCCACCCTGGCCGCCCACCACAGCACTCTGAGAAGGTAGTACTTGTGTTGCCTGACAATGACGTGCATGATACCATTAGCTACCTTAGGATCAAGGTAGTCCTTGTTGGTATAGTTGACATGATCACCCAGCCAACCCCACAGTAATATGTAAATGGATTTTATCAGAAGTAGTATTTCTCTTTGTAATTTTTAACTCATTTTATAACTTATTAACTTGGCCACTTTGTGTATACATCTCCAACTTGCCTGTACTGTTGAAGTCACTAAACTGTGTTGTTGGACAATTGGTAATCTTGTCACGAGTATAGATCCTGTAGTCAGGGTAACCTATAGTAAGTTTCCATAACAATTTATATATTCATTAACAATATACAATCATGAAATTTTCCCTCAAAGAAAAGAAAAATCAAGCAAACATTTCAAGTATATACCGTAAAATGATAAATTATATCATGGTGTCAAACACCAGTTCCCCCTAATAATGTGAGTTTCATTCTTTAGGACCCACCATGAAAACGCTCTCTTTAACATCAAACAATGTTGTCGGTATGCCAGCTGCTCCACCTTGTCAGTTTGAGGGCGTGACCTCCGCATGCTTCCTGTCCCGCACTCTTATTATTACTCTATGTCTCGCCTCGCTCACCTCACACCTACTCTCTCTCTCTCAAAACCGAGGTGCTTGTAGTGCATGTCTCATTTCCTTAACTGATGCTCAGGACCATTATGCCTCACCCCTACTGATGCTCAAGACCATTATGTCTCACCTCCTCAACCGATGCTCAGGACCATTATGTCTCATCTCAACTGATGCTCAGGACCATTATGTCTCACCTCCTCAACCGATGCTCAGGACCATTATGTCTTACCTCCTCAACCGATGCTCAGGACCATTATGTCTCACCTCCTCAACCGATGCCCAGGATTAAAGTAAACTCGACCTCCTTATTATGTTTATCACCCAGCACGACACGGACTCACTAGGTTTACTTAGTTTACTGTGAAGCATTACCAGCGTGGGTAGACTGTAGATCATACAGTGTAGATGAAGACACTGTTCCCCCATGACTCACCTGTTACGGGGTTACAATATATGGCTGTGTAATTCTTGTCAAGGTGCCCTCAGAGTAGTCCATTTTCCAGCACCAAAACATTCATTGCTATTGACACCATTACAACTTTAAGGAACAACAGAAAACAGTACTTGACTTCTCTTATGACTCGACCAGACAAAATAAGACACTAAGTAATTAACAACAGCTAATCTAATATCTAATCTAATATACTATAGGACTAGCCGTGTGTGTATCTGCTCTGGGCAGCCAAAACGGCACAATCGTTTTTCATCAAACTTGGTTGAAAAATCGCAAAAAATTAGTAGAGTGGAACAAACCTGGTCCCATGTCGATGGTTTCTTTAGGAACGCATTAATTAACGATTTTATTTACGCTGGCAACAGATGTCGCTGTACTCTGTCAGCCAGCCGAACGATTGCAGTTATCGTACGGCTCCCTCCTCCTCTCCCCACTTTTTCTCTTAGCCTACTTTTTTTTTTAATGTTGTTTGGATTAGTAAAGGAAGGAAGATGAGTAAATAGAAGAATAAATACAGAAGGGGAAACAGACAATAGTTAGAGATAACAAGTGGGGGGAGCTGAGTTTCATCATGCGTCTGGATGCGCAGTTTCAACTTTACCAGAGCATTTTCGGACCTTACGAGGCTACAGTGTGTACTTATTCCATTCTTTATGGCGAATATTTCTTTAAGTAATTATTATAACCTTTATTCTATTCCTTCCTATAGTATATTAGATACTGTAAGTCTCACGACCACGACTATGATTATAACAACCACGACCATGATCATAACCACGACCATGATTATAACAAACACTACCATGATTATAACAACCACGACCATGATTATAACAACCACAACTATGATTATAACAACCACGGCCATGATTATAACAACCACGACTATGATTATAACAACCACGACTATGATTATAACAAACACGCCTATGATTATAACAACCACGACCATGATTATAACAACCACGCCCATGATTATGACAACCACGACTATGATTATATCACCCAACCATGATTATAACAACCACGACTATGATTATAACAACCACGACCATCTGGAAAACGATGTCGCTGTACGCTGTCAGCCGGACGGCGGTTGCGCGCTAGCCAAGCACGAGCGTTCGAACTTTCACGCCTCGGTAAACTGTACCACCGGACTTGCCACCGGGCACGAAGGGCCCACAATCACTTCTAGTAGTCTATAGATGTTGGTGACCAGTTAAGCTGAGGTCATGTTTATATAAGTGGGGTCACTTCTTATATTTATTTATTTACTTACTTATCTTTAGAAATTACTTAAATTTCTAGTAAACATATAATATGGAGACAATCCCAGGAGTATGGCACCTTAACCCCAGGAGTATGGCACCTTAACCCCAGGAGTATGGCACCTTAACCCCAGGACTATGGCACCTTAACCCCAGGAGTATGGCACCTTAACCCCAGGAGTATGGCACCTTAACCCCAGGAGTATGGCACCTTAACCCCAGGAGTATGGCACCTTAACCCCAGGAGTATAGTACCTTAACCCTAGGGGTGTGGTGACGTAACCTCAGGAGTATGGCACCTTAACCCCAGGAGTGTGGTGACTTAACCCCAGGAGTGTGGTGACTTAACCCCAGGAGTATAGCACCTTAACCCCAGGAGTATAGTACCTTAACCCTAGGAGTGTGGTGACTTAACCCCAGGCGTATGGTGACTTAACCCCAGGCGTATGGCAACTTAACCCCAGGAGTATGGCACCTTAACCCCAGGAGTATGGTGACTTAACCCCAGGCGTATGGCGACATAAACACAGGAGTATGGTGACCTGTTTACCCTTAAGTCAGACCTGGCAGATAGAGATAATCTAGTCGAGAAATAGACCGTCAACCCCGGCACCTTCCTTCAGTGGTTAAAACAAGTTCAGTAACCTGCCTGGTAACTCTACTGTATGTCTTAGGGCCTGAAGACTCAAAATAAGTGGTGATCATGACGGCTTGGTTGGTACTTCAGAACAAAACGCTTGACATCTTCACCGACAAAACCTGGGTATTAACCATGTGTGTTACTCGAGAAATCGCGGCCACTATATTACCATTTCTGTTATTTAATGCACAATATATACAATTTGTGTAATGTCAATGATATCTAATCATGAAGAAAAAAGTCCGCTATGCTTACATAATTTGATTTTATTAAACATGATATACACATAATTCTTACTATTTCCCATTGACTATTCCTTGTTCCGACTGTAACGGGTCATTATATGTATATTGTATCGTGTTATTGTCATAAGCAAATTGTTTCCATTACGTCTGAAAATGCAAGATTTGATTTACGACACCACACTACATGATAACATATAACATATTAATGACAGTGTCTTTGGTCATGAACCAAATGAATGTGAAATGTATGAGCAATGCGTTTTATGTAGTGACAGTGCAGGTGGTGCTCCACATTTAATATTCCCTGAATTTCTAAGTTACATAAAAAATATTAGAGAACCAACGCTCGTTCGTCGAGCACCTTTGACTTAGATTGAAAAAATAATAATAATAATTTACACTTGCTTGGTTTCTCAAACTTGTGGCTTAAGTAACATGTGGTGAGCCTGGCATCACAGTCTGTGATTCTTGTTTAATATTAATTTCAATCACACTTTGAAGAATAAAGTTTTGTGAGCGTCTCTAGTACAAAGAAGTTATATGAAGGATCTTTGGTTAAGGCTTAATTCATCATAAATGGTATTTACCGACATATATACGGGCATACATGTGCTAACCAATCACAATCAATGTTACAGAAGGACGAGTTCATTCATAAATGTCACACCTTATTACGCTAAAGTTGCCAGTTACCACCAGCCAGTCACTGGGCGTGTAGCTAGTCTATTTGTCCCCAATTGTACCTTGTCTCTCCAGGGTGACCTGTGATATGCGCTCTTGAGTGTGACCTGTTGGAGTTTCCAGGATGACCTCTGACCATAATCTCCTAAGCTTGACCTGTAACCTAGACTCTAAGGTGACCTGTGATCTGAACTCTTGAGGAAAACCTGTTAAATCTGCATCCTGTGAGCGAGTAGAATAAACTGTCCTAATTGCCTTGTAATTTTCACTCCTTCACTCTCTCTCTTTAAAGTGAACTTCCATATAACGGACATCCCTTTTATATAGTCCGTTAAAGGGAAGTTCCACTTCAAGCTGATCCTCAATCTATCGAACTTCCTCTCCATACTGTCCGTTAAATGGAGGTTTTGCTGTATGTAAGCTCCATAACATCATTTAAAAATTCTCACATTCTAAATCGATTTCTTGTGTTTCCGTTTCGCTACAACATTCCCCCTTTAAATTATCTCAGAGTTAAAAAGCTGATCACTTTCTTTTTATTCTAAATATTGTATTGATAGTAAATAAACTTGTATTCTTTATTATTCATTTGTTTTCTTCATGTGATAGTCGAGGTGTGATGATACAGTTTCTGTGGTAGACGAGACTTATAACCAAGCGTTGAATGTTTTTTCCTTTAATGCATTAGCAAGAAATAAAATAGCAACTACTCTCATGTCAAAAAATGTAGTCAGATTTGTGTACATTAATAAGAGATAATACTGCACACAGATAATTTATATATATATATATATATATATATATATATATATATATATATATATATATATATATATATATATATATATAATTTAATCTGATTTTTATGAATAAACAATAACAAATAAACCAAAATTTCCTTATTAAAAATAATATATTGTTTATTTATGTGTTCCGTTGTTTATACATTTTCCCCGTCTCATGATGTAAAAAATAAAGATTACTATCTCTTCATTTTGTTGTAGATGAGAGAAGAAGCGTTCCAATAGTTTTTCAGCTTCTCCCAACCTGGCGCTCATCTAATTCTCCCTCCTCCTCCGCCTCCCACAGCCTTTTCGCCAAGACTAAGGCTGGTATGTTGCGGTCTTGTAACGGTGGTGACATGCGGGAGTCCTGTAACTACTACTCCACCGAATCTTTCCAGGACTCCAGAGACAATTCTTTCAGGTATGTCGATCCTTTATCAAGTCTGGAAAATGGAGTAATGCCGAGGGAATTATTTAAGGGAACTATTATATTTAAAGACATTATTTCACCACTACACTTGTTTCACCACTACACACTCTTGTTTCACCACTACACACTCTTGTTTCACCACTACACCTCTTGTTTCACCACTACACCTCTTGTTTCACCACTACACCTCTTGTTTCACCACTACACCTCTTGTTTCACCCCTACACCTCTTGTTTCACCACTACACCTCTTGTTTCACCATTACACTTGTTTCACCACTACACCTCTTGTTTCACCACTACACCTCTTGTTTCACCACTACACTTCTTGTTTCACCACTACACCTCTTGTTTCACCACTACACTTCTTGTTTCACCACTACACTTCTTGTTTCACCACTACACCTCTTGTTTCACCACTACACCTCTTGATTCACCACTACACCTCTTGTTTCACCACTACACTTCTTGTTTCACCACTACACTTCTTGTTTCACCACTACACCTCTTGTTTCACCACTACACCTCTTGATTCACCACTACACCTCTTGATTCGCCACTACACCTCTTGTTTCACCACTACACCTCTTGTTTCACCACTACACCTCTTGATTCGCCACTACATCTCTTGTTTCACCACTACACCTCTTGTTTCACCACTACACCTCTTGTTTCACCACTACATCTCTTGTTTCACCACTACACTTCTTGTTTCACCACTACACTTATTTCACCACTACACCTCTTGTTTCACCACTACATCTCTTGTTTCACCACTACACCTCTTGTTTCACCACTACACTTCTTGTTTCACCACTACACTTCTTGTTTCACCACTACACCTCTTGATTCACCACTACACCTCTTGTTTCACCACTACATCTCTTATTTCACCACTACACCTCTTGTTTCACCACTACACTTCTTGTTTCACCACTACATCTCTTGTTTCACCACTACACCTCTTGTTTCACCACTACACCTCTTGTTTCACCACTACACTTGTTTCACCACTACTCTTCTTGTTTCACCACTACTCTTCTTGTTTCACCACTACATCTCTTGTTTCACCACTACACCTCTTGATTCACCACTACACCTCTTGTTTCACCACTACACCTCTTGATTCACCACTATATCTCTTTTTTCACCACTACACTTCTTGTTTCACCACTACACTTCTTGTTTCACCACTACATCTCTTGATTCACCACTACACCTCTTGTTTCACCACTACATCTCTTGATTCACCACTACACCTCTTGTTTCACCACTACATCTCTTGTTTCACCACTACACCTCTTGTTTCACCACTACATCTCTTGATTCACCACTACACCTCTTGTTTCACCACTACACTTCTTGTTTCACCACTACACTTCTTGTTTCACCACTACACTTCTTGTTTCACCACTACACTTGATTCACCACTACATCTCTTGATTTACCACTACACCTCTTGTTTCACCACTACATCTCTTGTTTCACCACTACACTTCTTGTTTCACCACTACACCTCTTGTTTCACCACTACACCTCTTGTTTCACCACTACACTTCTTGTTTCACCACTACACCTCTTGTTTCACCACTACACCTCTTGTTTCACCACTACACCTCTTGTTTCACCACTACACCTCTTGTTTCACCACTACATCTCTTGTTTCACCACTACATCTCTTGTTTCACCACTACACTTCTTGTTTCACCACTACACCTCTTGTTTCACCACTACACTTGTTTCACCACTACACCTCTTGTTTCACCACTACACCTCTTGTTTCACCACTACACCTCTTGATTCACCACTACACCTCTTGTTTCACCACTACACTTGTTTCACCACTACACCTCATGTTTCACCACTACACCTCTAGTTTCACCACTACACCTCTTGTTTCACCACTACACCTCTTGTTTCACCACTACACCTCTTGTTTCACCACTACACCTCTTGTTTCACCACTACACCTCTTGTTTCACCACTACACTTGTTTCACCACTACACCTCTTGTTTCACCACTACACTTCTTGTTTCACCACTACACTTCTTGTTTCACCACTACACTTCTTGTTTCACCACTACACCTCTTGTTTCACCACTACACTTGTTTCACCACTACACCTCTTGATTCACCACTACACCTCTTGTTTCACCACTACACTTGTTTCACCACTACACCTCTTGTTTCACCACTACACCTCTTGTTTCACCACTACACTTGTTTCACCACTACATCTCTTGTTTCACCACTACACCTCTTGTTTCACCACTACACTTCTTGTTTCACCACTACACCTCTTGTTTCACCACTACACCTCTTGTTTCACCACTACATCTCTTGTTTCACCACTACATCTCTTGATTCACCACTACACTTCTTGTTTCACCACTACACTTCTTGTTTCACCACTACACCTCTTGTTTCACCACTACACCTCTTGTTTCACCACTACACTTGTTTCACCAGTACACCTCTTGTTTTACCACTACACCTCTTGTTTCACCACTACACCTCTTGTTTCACCACTACACCTCTTGTTTTACCACTACACCTCTTGTTTCACCACTACACTTCTTGTTTCACCACTACACCTCTTGTTTCACCACTACACCTCTTGTTTCACCACTACACCTCTTGATTCACCACTACACCTCATATGTAACTATCCTAACCTAACCCTCCAGGTAGCGTAATGGTGCTTAATCATCAGGTGAAATAAACGGGAGAGGTAACCTTTATATGTTCTTATTTGACTCGTCTTCGTAAGTCACTCAATGGGTCCTCAATCTCACAAGGTTATCTCACTGGTGTTTGTATTCACTGGCGTTGTCACTATCCAAGAAAGGAAGGAGAAATTAACGTGTTTTGCTGGTGTTTTTCTTCGCCATCAGTATGAGGAATATAAAAGCCAACTGTGGTCTTACTATTGAAGGAATTGTACACCTGCTTACCTGTGGTCTTGTCAGTGGCTAGTTATCCCATGTGTGTGTGTGGGGGGGGAATTAATACCTGACCCTTGTTCCAGAAGTCAGCAGGAATTAAGAGATGCCATTCAAGAAGGACTTATGTATATGGGTATACCTGGCAGTCGACCTCGCTCACCACACAGCGAGTACTCCCCCAGGTAATGTATATCCCTCATCTTCTTCATCACTCATCTCCCTCACCACTCACCATCCTCATCACACAGCGAGTACTACCCCCTGGTCATTACTCTCCCTCACCACTCACTTTCCTCATCACGCATCTCCCTCACCTCTCATCTCCCTCACCTCTCATCTCCCTCACTACTCATCTTCCTCATCACGCATCTCCCTCACTACTCATCTTCCACATCACGCACCTCCCTCACTACTCATCTCCCTCACTACTCATCTTCCACATCACGCACCTCCCTCACTACTCATCTTCCACATCATGCATCTCCCTCACTACTCATCTCCCTCACCTCGCATCTCCCTCACTACTCATCTACTTCACCATGCATATTCTTTGTCACCCATCTCCCCGGCTCGTCCCCCTCACTATTAATTTCTCTTACCTGCATCTCATCACCACCCATATCCCTCACCAAACATCTCCCTCACCACCCTTTCCATACCTCTTCCTCACCACACAGCCCCTCACCACACACTCCCTCACCACACACCCCCTTACCACACACCCCCTCACCACACACCCCCCTCACCACACATCCCCTCACCACACACCCCTCACCACACACCCCCTCACCACACACCCCCTCCCCACACACCCACCTCACCACACACCCCCTCACCACACACTCCCTCACCACACACCCCCTCACCACACACCCCCTCACCACACACCCCCTCACCACACACCCCCTCACCACACACTCCCTCACCACACACCCCCTCACCACACACTTCCTCACCACACACCCCCTCACCACACAGCCCCTCACCACACACCCCCTCACCACACACCCCCTCACCACACACCCCCTCACCACACAGACCCTCACCACACACCCCCTCACCACACACCCCCTCACCACACACTCCCTCACCACACACTCCCTCACCACACACTCCCTCACCACACACCCCATCACCACACACCCCCTCACCACACACCCCCTCACCACACACCCCCTCACCACACACTCCTTCACCACACACCCCCTCACCACACACTCCTTCACCACACACCCCCTCACCCCCTCCTCACCACACACCCCTCACCACACACTCCCTCACCACACACCCCCTCACCACACACCCCCTCACCACACACTCCCTCACTACAACCCCCTATCACAACCTCAGTGTCTTGTCCAAGCTTACCCCAAAAGCCACAAAACTGGACAATTGTCAGAAAAATGGCAGATGAAATTTAATGTGGACAAATGTAAAGTACTCAGTATAGGAGATGTAAACAGAGAAACCAGATACCAGATGAACAACGATGTTATAGAGAAATCCGACTGTGAGAAAGACTTAGAAGTAATGGTAGGTAGGAATCTTAAGCCAAAATAACAATGTGTATTTGCTCGAAACAAGGCTAACAAAGTACTTGGGTTCATACAAAGGAGTGTTAGTTACAAGACTAGCGAGGTCATCCTAAAACTATATCTAGTGCTTGTGAGACCTCACTTGGATTATGCGGTTCAGTTCTGGTCACGGAACTGCAGAATGGATGTAGAATCCCTAGAATGCATTCAGAGGAGAATGACAAGACTAATCCCGGGCATTAGGAACCTTGAGTATGAAGACAAATTAAAGCATCTTAACTTGCACTCCCTTTAGAAATATAGAGTGAGGGGCGATATGATAGAGGTGTATAAACTGAAGTCATGGTTAAACAAAGGTGGTATAAAAAAGGTACTCAAACTATCCAACCAGGAGCTAACTCGTAGCAATGGTTTTAAATTAGACAATTTAGATTTAGGCCCGAGATAGGTAAAACTGGTTTGGAAATGGTGTAGTACAATATAGTGGAACACGTTACCGAACTTCATCATTAACTTGAACACGCTGGATAGCTTCAAATATAAGTTGGGCAGATATATGAGCGATAGAGGTTGGGTGTAAATAGGGTCGCCTAGTATGGCCATTAGGCCCACTGCAGTCTCCTTCATTCTTGTGTTCTTGTGCTATGGCTAACTTGAAGTAGGGTAAACTTTATGAAATACACTTTAGATATTCCCAAATACTCAGTCATTGCTGAAGAATAGAATCCTGGGCAAAAAGGACCAACAGAAACACCTGGGTAAATTTACCTCATTTACATATGTAACCGGTAGGGGATATTCTCTACTATCCTTGGGGTTCTATTTATTATTAGTGGGTGGTAATGCAGTGGAAGCGCCCCTTGGAGAGAAAACCCGAACCAGCAAAAACACAATTACTTTAAAAAAAACATGTATTCTCCGTGACCCGTGGAAAGATAGCACCTGTGATTGGGGTGAATGAGACGCACTGGAAAGTTTGACACTTCTATTCCCTCCAACAATACAGCCACAAACAATAATGGTACACCAACATATGCGCACCTCTTAGCTTGGCTTTAAAACACTACACTGGGGAACAAAGGTTATACTAGATATCAAAATTAGGTAGAAAATATTAAATGCCTTATGCAACACTATTAAGGTAACCGTGCTACTTACACCAGAATGAGGAGCTCATCTGAAAACAGTTCCTCGTTATCTCACATACCTTAGTGACACCTAATCATTTGAACATAACTATATGTACTATCAAGCACTGGGGAAATGGCATGAAACAGGAAGAAATTATTAGCTACACACATGGATCAATCATCGCCTGTCTGGAATTATCCACAACTACTACAATCCCAACTGGCCAAATAACCCGAAGGGTATAACTACTAGCCGCCAAGAAGGCCGGTGGTTTACAAGAAAACCCGAGAAAATCACTCATGACCCATCAGGTATACAGGTGTTCCCTGGTTTTACTTTTGTCAGTATTTTTCTAAAACTCAGGAGTCATGAATGTTTTTCTCCACCACTACCTGTGAAACATGCTCCCGTATTATTCTTAAGGCACTAACAAACCCTTCACAACTTTGGATATGATTTCTTTCGTCTCACGTGAAAATCAACCATGAGGAGCGTTGTTCTCACACCTGGACTTGGGAAATTCTAAACAGCTTACCACCGTTTCCCATAACATGCATCACACGAGCTCAGAACACACCCCTACTGGGGAGCAAGTACCCACTAGGCTCCTGGTTTCAGTGTGTGACCGTTCATTCACTCAGATAGCCTCAGTTTATACTCAGTACATCCATGAAACGGAAAGGAGTGGGGGCCAGTCAGCCACTGAAACCTGTCCAGCTGAGGGGGGTTCTATTTTCCCATTAGTAAGAGGTTTCCACTAAACTGCCTGAAGATATGTGGTATTGTGAACTGAGGTGGAAGAGATCTGATGACCCCTAAACGATCGTCAAACGGAGCCAAACGCTGGTCACACGTAGTTAGTTGTCAACACAGACAGCTGGCTCCTCTCCAACCCTCAAACTGCTCACTCAACCGCGTGGGCTCAAGACCCCTCAAACCGGGCTCAGACCGTTCAGGATGGGCTCAACTTCGCCCGTTCAGGACGGGCTCAACTTCGACCGTTCAGGACGGGCTCAATTTCGACCTAGTGGGCTCTACAGAGTCTCTGCAAAAAACCCTCTGTTAGCTATTGTTAACTTCGCCTCCACCCTATCTAAACCCTGTCCTAGATCGAATGAAACTCACTTGTTAATACTGATGTCGTAACAAAGAGACCAGACCACGTGACCGTTTCTCCTGGCCTGCCACGCAGGCGTTCTGTCTGCTTGACCGCTGCCACGCGACTGGGCCCTGGGGCGCGTTCCTTCAAGGCGTTCGCCTTGCCCGAGTGACTTATTTTCCGCACTACTAATAGCTTAATTGGGGCATACGTAACGTATTTAGACTGAGAAACGATCAATAATAATTTTTAATTTAATAATTGTCATTTTATTTCATGATTCGCGTCCCTAACGATTTGGTAAATCACATTTAAGATCGTCCAAAAACTCTCACTCCGTATGGGCAAGAGCCACCTCTGCTCAGTCGCCCTCTTACGTAATCGGCGCCCCGCAGTCACTCTCTTACGTAACCTAGGATGACTCATTGCAACGCCATATTGGTATTTCTGTCTCTCAATGTCACACCAAAATACCGAATATTACACATATCTTTATAAATAAAAGGTACAAGACATAATATAAATGCACTTCCTACCTAATTGGGAGCTAAGCATAAGCACCACTGACTCCTACCTAACTTTCCCTAGAACAGGAAGGGCCAACTTTAGCCACAAGGTGGTTCAGAAACAGGAGGCAGGCAGAGACAGACATCTGCTCAGCCCAGAGGTGGAACAAGGATAAAGAGTGAAAACAGCCTCTTAGATTTGACATAAGCTGCTCAGAAACTTCACCCATTGGCTCATGCCAAATGAACATTATTTAGTTTACAAATTTACATGTAATACAGGGCAAGGTTTTAAATAGGAGATGGTCAAGATATTTTTAGGAGTGCAATAGGTAATTGAATATGAGCCAAAATACATGGAATAACAATAAGTAAATAAAGAAACAGCAATTAAATATCTGGCAACTTAAGCGGCCACACCCATGACCCAGGTGCGAGGCCTTCACACCCCTTGACTTCCTGTGTGTGATGAAATACCCTGCCACACCCATGACCCAGGTACGAGGCCTTCACACCCCTTGACTTCCTGTGTGTGATGAAATACCCTGCCACACCCATGACCCAGGTACGAGGCCTTCACACCCCTTGACTTCCTGTGTGTGATGAAATACCCTGCCACACCCATGACCCAGGTACGAGGCCTTCACACCCCTTGACTTCCTGTGTGTGAGGAAATGCCCTGCCACACCCAGCACAGCGGGCATAATGTGGTCCTAAGCACAGTGGGTCACGTGGTATGATGCAATAACATAGGAAAAAACCTCATAGTCTGAATAGTGAGGATACATAAGAATGGAGGAAACTGCAGCAGGCCTATTGGCCTATACTGGGCAGTCCCATTTACACCCAACCCCTATCGCCAACCCCATCCAACCTATATTTGAAACTGTCCAGCATATTCCAGTTGATGATGATGTTTGGTAACTTGTTCCACTCATTCACTGTTCTATTTCCAAACCAATGTTTACCTATCTCGCGCCTAAATCTAAATTTGTCTTATCTAAAATATTGCTATCAGTTTGCTCCTGGTTAGAGAGTCTAACTACCTTTGTTATATCACCTTTATTTAGCCCTGACTTCCATTTATACACCTCGAACATATCGCCCTTCACTCTACATATCTCGAGGGAGTGCAAATTAAGATGCTTTAATCCGCCTCTATACTCAAGATTCCTAATGCCCGGGATTAGTCTTGTCATTCACCTCTGAATTCTTTCTGGGGAATCTGTATCCGTTCTGTAGTACGGAAACCAGAACTGAACTGCGTAATCGAAGGGAGGTCTCACGAGCATAAGATACAGTTTTAGGATGATCTCGCTAGTCTTGTAACAAACACTCCTTTGTATGAACCCAAGTACTTTGTTAGCCTTGTTTCGAGCAAATACACATTGTTTAAGATTCCTACTTATCATTATTCCTAAGTGTTTTTAACAGCAGAATTTCTCTCTAACATTGTTGTTTATCTGATAGTTAGTTTCTCTGTTTACATTTCATACACTAAGTACTTTACATTTGTCTTCAAAATCGGTATCATAGATATATAAATATAAATAATAAGCACGTTCCCATGACACTCTCACCACACCCATCCCTCACCACACACCTCCCTCACCACACACCTCCCTCTCTCACCACACCCATCCCTCACCACACACCTCCCTCTCTCACCACACACCTCCCTCTCTCACCACACACCTCCCTCCCTCACCACACACCTCCCTCTCTCACCACACACCTCCCTCTCTCACCACACACCTCCCACTCTCACCACACACCTCCCTCTCTCACCACACACCTCCCTCTCTCACCACACACCTCCCTCTCTCACCACACACCTCCCTCTCTCACCACACACCTCCCTCTCTCACCACACACCTCCCTCTCTCACCACACACCTCCCTCTCTCACCACACACCTCACTCACCACACACCTCCCTCTCTCACCACACACCTCCCTCTCTCACCACACACCTCCCTCCCTCACCACACACCTCCCTCTCTCACCACACACCTCCCTCTCTCACCTCCCACTCTCACCACACACCTCCCACTCTCACCACACACCTCCCTCTCTCACCTCCCACTCTCACCACACACCTCCCTCTCTCACCACACACCTCCCTCTCTCACCACACACCTCCCTCTCTCACCACACACCTCCCTCTCTCACCACACACCTCCCACTCTCACCACACACCTCCCTCTCTCACCACACACCTCCCTCTCTCACCACACACCTCCCTCTCTCACCACACACCTCCCACTCTCACCACACACCTCCCTCTCTCACCACACACCTCCCTCTCTCACCACACACCTCCCTCTCTCACCACACACCTCCCACTCTCACCACACACCTCCCACTCTCACCACACACCTCCCTTTCTCACCACACACCTCCCACTCTCATCACACACCTCCCTCTCTCACCACACACCTCCCTCTCTCACCACACACCTCCCTCTCTCACCACACACTCCCACTCTCACCACACACTTCCCTCTCTCACCACACACCTCCCTCTCTCATCACACACCTCCCACTCTCACCACACACCTCACTCACAACACACCTCTCTCTCTCACCACACACCTCCCTCTCTCACCACACACCTCCCTCTCTCACCACACACCTCACTCACCACACACCTCCCACTCTCACCACACACCTCACTCACCACACACCTCCCTCTCTCACCACACACCTCCCTCTCTCACCACACACCTCCCTCTCTCACCACACACCTCCCTCCCTCACCACACACCTCCCTCTCTCACCACACACCTCCCTCTCTCACCTCCCACTCTCACCACACACCTCCCTCTCTCACCACACACCTCCCTCTCTCACCACACACCTCCCTCTCTCACCACACACCTCCCACTCTCACCACACACCTCACTCACCACACACCTCCCTCTCTCACTACACACCTCCCTCTCTCACCACACACCTCCCTCTCTCATCACACACCTCCCACTCTCACCACACACCTCACTCACAACACACCTCTCTCTCTCACCACACACCTCCCTCTCTCACCACACACCTCCCTCTCTCACCACACACCTCACTCACCACACACCTCCCACTCTCACCACACACCTCACTCACCACACACCTCTCTCTCTCACCACACACCTCCCTCTCTCACCACACCTCCTCCCTCTCTCATCACACACCTCCCACTCTCACCACACACCTCACTCACCACACACCTCTCTCTCTCACCACACACCTCCCTCTCTCACCACACACCTCCCTCTCTCACCACACACCTCCCTCTCTCACCACACACCTCACTCACCACACACCTCCCACTCTCACCACACACCTCACTCACCACACACCTCTCTCTCTCACCACACACCTCCCTCTCTCACCACACCTCCTCCCTCTCTCATCACACACCTCCCACTCTCACCACACACCACCCTCTCTTACCACACACCTCCCACTCTCACCACACACCTCCCACTCTCACCACACACCTCTCTCACCAGAGTGTATAAAGGTGTATCAGGGTATATCAGAGTGTATAAGGGTGTATCAGGGTATATCAGAGTGTATAAGGGTGTATCAGGGTATATCAGAGTGTATAAGGGTGTATCAGGGTATATCAGGATGTATTAGGGTGTATCAGGGTGTATAAGAATTTATCAGAGTGTATAAGAGTTTATCAAGGTGTATAAGCGTGTATATGGGTGTATCTAGGTATATCAGGATGTATTTGGGTGTATCAGGGCATATCAGGGTGTATCAGCAGGGTGTATCAGGGCATATCAGAGTGTATAAGGGTGTATCAGGGTATATCAGAGTGTATAAGGGTGTATCAGGATGTATCAGGATTTATTATGGTGCATCAGGGTGTATAAGGGTGTATCATGGTGCATCAGGGTGTATAAGGGTGTATCATGGTGCATCAGGGTGTATAAGGGTGTATCAGTGTGTATCACCTTATAACATGAGCATGTCTCCTCAGCCGTGACATGGACTCAATGGGAATCAACGGCGGCTGTAAGATCCACGGGCCGGCGGTGCTGGCGGACGAGCTGGGTGTTGGACTGAACGGGAACGTCGGGTCACCTGGCAGAGGCACCACGGAGAATGGCAGCACCCAATACTGCCCGGAGGTTATTAAAGCCTTTGAGGGAGTGAGGTTTATCGCCGAGCATACGCGTAGGGAGGAGGAATCGTGCAAGGTGAGCTGGAGGGTAGTGGTGTAGGATGGTGGTGGTGTAGGAGGGTGGTGGTGTAGGATGGTGGTGGTGGTGTAGGATGGTGGTGGTGTAGGGTGGTAGTGGTGTAGGATGGTGGTGGTGTAGGATGGTGGTGGTGTAGGAGTGTGGTGGTGTAGGGTGGTGGTGGTGTAGGATGGTGGTGGTGTAGGTTGGTGGTGGAGTAGGATGGTGGTGGCGTAGGAGTGTGGTGGCGTAGGATGGTGGTGGTGTAGGATGGTGGTGGCAGAGGAGGGTGGTGGCAGAGGAGGGTGGTGGTGTAGGATGGTGGTGGTGTAAGGTGGTAGCGGTGTAGGATGGTGGCGGTGTAGGAGTGTGGTGGTGTAGGGTGGTGGTGGTGTAGGAGTGTGGTGGTGTAGGAGTGTGGTGGTGTAGGGTGGTAGTGGTGTAGAATGGTGGTGGTGTAGGATGGTGGTGGTGTAGGAGGGTGGTGTAGGATGGTGGTGATGTAGGATGGTGGTAGTGTAGGAGTGTGGTGGTGTAGGATGGTGGTGGTGTAGGATGGTGGTGGCGTAGGAGGGTGGTGACGTAGGAGTGTGGTGGTGTAGGAGTGTGGTGGTGTAGGGTGGTGGTGGTGTAGGGAGGTGGTGGTGTAGGAGTGTGGTGGTGTAGGATGGTGGTGGTGTAGGATGGTGGTGGTGTAGGATCGTGGTGGTGTAGGATGGTGGTGGCGTAGGAGGGTGGTGATGTAGGATGGTGGTAGTGTAGGAGTGTGGTGGTGTAGGAGTGTGGTGGTGTAGGATGGTGGTGGTGTAGGATGGTAGTAGGTGGTAGAAGTGGTAGGAGGTAGAGGTGGTAGGGGGTAGGGTAAGTAGGGGGTAGGGGTGGAAGGGGGTAGAGGTGGTAGTGGGTAGGGGTGGTAGGGGGAACGGGTGGTAGGGGGTAGAGGTGGTAGGGGTTAGGGGTGGTAGGGGGTAGGGGTGGTAGGGGTTAGGGGTGGTAGGGTTTAGAGGTGGTAGGGGCTAGGGGTGGTAGGGGGTAGGGGTGGTAGGGGTTAGGGGTGGTAGGGGTTAGGGGTGGTAGGGGTTAGAGGTGGTAGGGGTTAGGGGTGGTAGGGGGTAGGGGTGGTAGGGGTTAGGGGTGGTAGGGTTTAGAGGTGGTAGGGGTTAGGGGTGGTAGGGTTTAGAGGTGGTAGGGGTTAGGGGTGGTAGGGTTTAGAGGTGGTAGGTGCTAGGAGTAGTAGGGGGTAGGGGTGGTAGGGGGTAGAAGTGGTAGGGGTTAGGGGTGGTAGGGTTTGGAGGTGGTAGGGGTTAGGGGTGATAGGGGGTAGGGGTGGTAGGGTTTAGAGGTGGTAGGGGTTAGGGGTGGTAGGGGTTAGGGGTGGTAGGGTTTAGAGGTGGTAGGGGTTAGGGGTGGTAGGGTTTAGAGGTGATAGGGGGTAGGGGTGGTTGGGGGAAGGGGTGGTAGGGGGTAGAAGTGGTAGGGGTTAGGGGTGGTAGGGTTTGGAGGTGGTAGGGGTTAGGGGTGGTAGGGGGTAGGGGTGGTTGGGGGAAGGGGTGGTAGGGGGTAGAGGTGGTAGGTGATTAGGGGTGGTAGGGTTTAGAGGTGGTAGGGGTTAGGGGTGTTAGGGGTGGTAGGGTTTAGAGGTGGTAGGGGTTAGGGGTGGTAGGGTTTAGAGGTGATAGGGGGTAGGGGTGGTTGGGGGAAGGGGTGGTAGGGGGTAGAAGTGGTAGGGGTTAGGGGTGGTAGGGTTTGGAGGTGGTAGGGGTTAGGGGTGGTAGGGGTGGTAGGTGGTAGGGGTTAGGGGTGGTAGGGTTTAGAGGTGGTAGGGGTTAGGGGTGGTAGGGGGTAGGGGTGGTAGGGGTTAGGGGTGGTAGGGGTTAGGGGTGGTAGGGTTTAGAGGTGGTAGGGGTTAGGGGTGGTAGGGGGTAGGGGTGGTAGGGGTGGTAGGGTTTAGAGGTGTTAGGGGTGGTAGGGGGTAGGGGTGGTAGGGTTTAGAGGTGGTAGGGGTTAGGGGTGGTAGGGTTTAGAGGTGGTAGGGGCTAGGAGTGGTAGGGTTTAGAGGTGGTAGGGGCTAGAAGTGGTAGGGTTTAGAGGTGGTAGGGGCTAGGAGTGGTAGGGTTTAGAGGTGGTAGGGGCTAGGAGTGGTAGGGGGTAGGGGTGGTAGGGTTTAGCGGTGGAAGGGGATAGGGGTGGTAGGGTTTAGAGGTGGTAGGGGGTAGGGGTGGTTGGGGGAAGGGGTGGTAGGGGGTAGAAGTGGTAGGGGTTAGGGGTGGTAGGGTTTGGAGGTGGTAGGGGTTAGGGTGGTAGGGGCTAGGAGTGGTAGGGTTTAGAGGTGGTAGGGGCTAGGAGTGGTAGGGTTTAGAGGTGGTAGGTGCTAGGAGTAGTAGGGGGTAGGGGTGGTAGGGTTTAGAGGTGGTAGGGGTTAGGGGTGGTAGGGTTTAGAGGTGATAGGGGGTAGGGGTGGTTGGGGGAAGGGGTGGTAGGGGGTAGAAGTGGTAGGGGTTAGGGGTGGTAGGGTTTGGAGGTGGTAGGGGTTAGGGGTGGTAGGGTTTGGAGGTGGTAGGGGATAGGAGTGGTAGGGGGTAGGGGTGGTAGGGGTTAGAGATTTCAGTTTGATTTTGCCGCTTACAGCGGCTACTTTATTGTGCACCCCACACTCATCCTGTGAGCGGTAGCGCAAAAGGATTACAGAGTAGGGTTTACAAAGGGTCATAATAATTAACCCCCGTTGTCAGGATATTATGGCACTGAAAGTTACACAGTATTTCATTTACATTATTTGTTTAGTTCTATACATAAAGGGTAACTTATTCACAAATGCGTGAGTACAGGCGTGTGAGGCAGTATGTCTGGCCTCACACTTTGTTATTCACATTTACGTGGGACGTATTCAAGCACATTGCGTATTTGGTTCTGTGCATGAGAATTGATATAGTTACTAAGTGCAAAAAAGTGGATACAATCGTAATATGTCGGCTATCTTGCCATTAGAGATGAAGTGTTGTGCCATTTCACACACAGTGTGCTTGGACCTGTCCCTAAAAGGTTCTATCTTCACACAGTCGAGGACGTAGTGTTCAAGTGTGTGGCCATATGTATGGCCACACACTTTACATTTAGTTTTGTTTACATCTGCTTGAGGAACATACTGCCAAAGGTACTTATATCCTAACCTTAATCTAGCGGTTACAACATCTTGTAATCTAGTGATCTTGTTACTTGCTCCATATACATGTTTCACTTGATACATCTCATCATGGTAAACTATGGATCGACTAGTGCCTGTTTGAACTTGTCTACTTGCGTCAAATTCATCAATAAGTTCCTTCCTAATTACAGTTTTAAGGGTTCCTTTTCACAGACCCAGATTTTATTCAACAATGTCTTTGTTAGACGCGAGTTTGGCGAGGACATCAACTGTCATGTTTTATGAGACCTATGTGAGAGGGGATCCACAACAGTTTGATCTTGACACCCGGGTCAACAAGATATGTATATGTGTGTCTGGCTTCAGAGACAAGCGCGTGACAACTTGAGTCGAGGGTGTCAAGGGCAAGTAGTGAGGATAGAGAGTCAGTGATGATGAGACTGTCAGTGACAGTGGTTTCAATGAATTTAATATCTGTGAGTATGGCAACTAATCAGTTTGTAGAGTGGATGCCCAGTTGTTAATTCTAACTCCTTTCTCAATTATATTACCGTCAGGTTGAGTCACAAATATAGCACTTCCAGCCCTCCCACAGGCGGTGTTTAGAGATCCATCAGTGTAGATGGTCTGTGTGATATTATCATCAGTCTGTAGAGTGTGTATGTGTTCAAGAGCTCTCAATTTGGCAGTGTGTTGGAGATAAATGCTTTGTATACTTATTTTTAGGCGGATACGTCGGTATTGTGATATCGAAGGGAACTGTCCGCCAGGGTGGCAGGAAGCGCTGTTGTGTCTCAACTTTGTACAGGTGGTCTAGTCCAAACATCTTCATATGTGTAGCTGTAGTTTGGATCCATTTAGACTCAGTAGTCCCATGGTTCATACATTCTAGCAATTTTAAGGAAACAATGTTATCAGGATCACCACGCAGAAGCCTCAGGGCTATCATGAGGTTGACTTCAATTATTCTATCTTTAACACTGGGTATACCTAGTTCTTTCCTCATATTAAGTACTTTAGTGCTCATGGGACATCCTAGGATAATTCTGAGGGCTTTATTTTGCATTTTCTCGAGCTTGTCAACGCCTTTCCCGTCACGAATGACCAGGGCTGGTGCGTGGTAATCTTATATAGCCCAGGTACATTGTTTTAACAATTCTAATATTAGCACCATAGTGCGGGATGTACCCCGCTACAACTCTAAGAGGTCTCAGTCTGTCAGTACATTGGCGGGTTAGCTGTTGTATGGCAGGTAGGGTACAAGGGACGGAAACACCAAGATATTTAAAAGAAGAAACATAGTCAATAGTGTTGTTACCTATCTTGAACTTGGCGGGGCCGCGTTTGTGGTTACCAGCTTGTTTGTTGAACACCTTAGTTTTGTCAGTGGAGATAATAAGACCGAGATGTTCACAGGCTGCGTATACATGGTTCAGGGTGGTTTGCATTTCACGATGAGTTTTAGTATGTATAAGAATATCATCAGCATAGCTGATTGAGATATTGCATGGGTTGTCTGGTATTAAATTTAATAAGGCATTCATAAGAACATTGAACAAAGTGGGGCTAAGTACTCCACCTTGAGGGGTACCAAGTTGCATATCTTTAACTTCACTTTTGTAACCCTGAAACAGTGCAGCAGCCCTTCTGTTGGTTAGGTAATCACTTATCTAGTGTAACAGCCTACCTCCTATATCCATTTTGGCTAGTTCGTACAATATCAATTGCCTATTGGCAATATCAAATGCAGCTTTTAGGTCAAGAAATGTGGTGTATCTGTTCCTTTCATCACCATGCACAGTTAGGAATGTGGTGATGCAATTATGTACACCTTTACCATAGGTGAAGCCATTCATGTTAGGAGACATGTGTTCTCTGATTCTAAATAAGAGTCTGCCAAGAACCATCCTCTCAAAGGTTTTACATAGGCAGCTGGTTAGTGATATGGGACGAAAGGCATCAGGCTGTCCTGGTTTCGGTATTGGTACAACAATACTGCTGGTCCATGATGTGGGTAGTTGGCCCTCGGCATGACTCATATTGTACAATACCAACAATGGATTGCCTGGCACGCGCCTTAGTAGTCTAACGATGTTGTAGGTGACTCCGTCCTCTCCAGGGGAAGTAGACCTACCCCAGGCGAGGGCGGCATCAAGCTCCCACTCAGTATATGGAACATCACACTCATCGTGCTGTTTGCCCAGCATAAAGCTTATAAGATTACTTCTCTCTACAGACTTCGCATCAAGGAGTCCCCGAGTCCTAGCTGGTAACATGTTATAGCTCGACACATGAGCCCACTTTGTTATTAGCTCATTCGACTTTTGCAGAGGGTTTGGATGGGAGACGTGTCTTCTGTTTTTACCTCTGATTATGTTTATGTCTTTCCAGGCTTTGCTGAGGGATGTGTGTTGGTTCAGGCTGTTGACATATGTCTCCCATGCATTTTGTCTGAGTTCGTTTACACGTTCCCTGACAGCAGCAAGGGAAGCTTGATACAATTGTAACATTTGAGGTGTTCTAATTTGTTTGTAACCCTAACCCACCCTCCTGACCCTAGCCCTGAGTTTTTTCAGCTCAGGGTCATTATAGCACTGCTGTTGCCTGTTCCCATTATGCTGACCACGTTTTCTCCTTTTTTTGGTGGAGGCATTGTTGGTGAAGTATACATAAGTCCTATCTATCAGATCGTCATGGAAACTTTGGTAGTTGTCAGGCTTGTAGTCCTTGTACCAGTCATGGATGAAGTCTATGAACTGGCTTTCATGTTCTTGCTTGACTGTGATTCTACGTCTGTTGAGTTAACCACCAGTGGGGGTGTGTCATTGGCTACATGTATACTAGCTTGGATTGGGCTGTGGTCAGACATAAGATCAGTGACAACATCAGAGCTATGAGTTGTGTATGATAGATTAAAGCCAATACATTTGTCTAGACCCCCGCCATAGATGTGTGTTGGTTCATTATTACCTATAATTTGAACATCTTCATATGCGCTGAGAAGTGAGATAAGTCTCCTACCATTGGTGTTAGTGGTGGAGTCACCTAATTTCTTGTGTCTAGTATTCAGGTCACCCATCAGGACAGTGGGCTCAGTGTGTAAAAAGTCTGGGAGATCTGTGTACTGAAGCTGATCTGAGGGAGCATAGGCGTTTAGCACGTTGAGTGTGGAGTTGCCCAGGTGGATAGTGATCCCATGGTACTGAAGGTTGGTAGTCTTTTTGGATACAAGAGGTACATGCGGGAGTGACTTCTTAACATACATCAAACATGTGTGAGTAGAACTAGGATCATAATACACATAATTGGGCAGACTGGGTGGGGGCTTACCATTAGGTGTGAGACACTCCTGCAGACACACAATATCGATGTCCTCAGTCACAACTTTGTGGTGTAGGTCAGGGTATCGTTTTCTAAGGGATGAGATGTTCCAACTCATCACCTTCACCGCTCTGTATCTTTGCCTGGTATTAACACTGGCCATTATGAAATGTATTTGGAACTTTGTCTGGTATTAACACTGGCCATTATGAAATGTATTTGGAAAGAAGCAAAAGGCACTGTATGATACTGTTCTTTTCTGCGCTGCCTGTCCCTTCGGCAGGCAGTAGGCCAGTTAACCTTTTGAAACATTTCTGGAGCATGTACGGCTCAACAATTGTTGTATTTCAGTGGCAGACATCAACACACTTTGGTTACACTCGACATCACCACCATTTTCTGTTTGTGTTTGTTCATCTTCACTGACCATGTCCACAGAGGCATCAGTAGAACTGTTACCAGTATCACTATTTTCCTCTGCGTGGACACTAGTTCCTGGTGGGTCTTGAGTTTCCACATCTGGTACTGACATCTGAATGTCTTCAGTTTGACTGCAATTTTTCCGTAGCTGCTGTATTGTGTTGGTATTTTTTCTTTAGTGTATCACAGAGGCTCCTTAACATTTCAGTTTCAGCTGTAAATTGAGCTTTGAGTTCTTTAATTTCATTTTTCAAATCATTGATCTCTTCACGTTGTGTGTGTTCATTGAGTGTGTTAGCAGCTACCTGTTGTGTCGGTACGTCTGTGTTGCCCCATACTGATCTTTTGATGACTGCTGGTGATGATCCTGGAGCTTTGGTGGATGGGTGGGCCAGGGGTTGGCCGTAGGGAGTACCCTAGCAGCATTAGTGTTTCTTGAGACCTGACTGGGTGGCGGGTCTGGGCGCTGAAGGGGTGTAGGAGCTCTAGAACAGTCAGGGTGCCATACAGGAACTCCAACTGTTTTGCAGTTAATACACTTCTGTTGGATAACACCCCCTTGAGCAACTGTATCTCTGCAAACCTGTGTTGCATGTTGCCTTGAGCAGAGACCACACCACGGCTTAGTCGAGGGGCATAACCGGGCCACATGGCCCCAGTGCTGACAGTTGTAACACCTCCGGTTAGGGGGCTGATAGAGAGTTACCTTCAGAGTCCGATAGGCACCACGGACTCGAATGGTCTTGGGTGGGTCTTCCGAGCCAACCCAGTCTGCAATGACTGCATTCTTGCCCCTGAGTCGCTTCGTCCTTCTGATGTAGTGATGGGCTTCTAGTAGTGTAGGGGTCTGGTACTGGTCGAGCCCTATGATTAAGAGGGTTTTCTTGCTCGATGGTTGGGATGATTGTTCCACGGTTATTCCCCTTATGCTATTGGTGAGGAGATCCTGTATGACTGCTGGGTCGTTTCTAATCAGAACATGATCTTGTGTACCGACTCTGAACTGAAACTCAGCGTCTGGGTGTTTGTCTTCCGCATCGTTCAGCCAGAGATACTTGTCTTCAGGTGATGTACCTTCAGGGAAATATAATCTTACTCTCATGGGGGGTTGAGGTTGTAGTTGATGGTCTCTAAGTCTTTCTGCCTTTTCGGCCTTCCGCTTGTTCCTGGACTGAACTAGTTGAAAGCCATCCTCTCCGTTGGTGTCAAGGTCAACACCACAGTCGCCTGGCTCACTCACTGCATCAGGAGAGTTAAAGGGAGTAGCTGGGTCTCCAGTCAACTCAGACATGGTGGAGTTACAGGACTCGACTTATATGCCTACGTCAGAGGGCCGAGGACTGCTTGGCACTCCTAGGAAGTCAGCGGTGGTTGGGAGGCGTAACCCTCTTAGAGGACAAAGGAGACTGGCATCTACAGCGTATTAGCGGTGTGAGGGGAGGCCATGAGCGGGCCTCCCGCCGAGGGAGTGTGGTGTCAGGGGGAGTAAGATAGCAGGAGTATTCTCAGTTTATAAACACTTTTATTACACTACACTTGTTCTTAATAGTATCTCTGTTTTTCTGGTTAGATACAGTATCAAAGTCAATTTTAGTTTCAAAAGAACTAACCAGCTTGGCACACTATGAGGACGGGGGTTTGTGTAAACAAACCCTCACCACATGGCCGAGCGTGACCACATGGGTATAGGCCTTGCCTCGCAGGCACCTTCACACGCCACAGTGCACAACACACGGCAGTTCACTTGTTATACAGGCAACATATTTGCAGTTGATGACCTATCCCCACCCTACTGGGTGGTGTTGTGTTATTTCGAAATCAAGTGTGAAGCCGACCCACTGTTGTTCCAGGGGTTAGAGGTGGTAGGGGGTTAGGGGTGGTAGGGGTTAGAGGTGGTAGGGGGTATGGGTGGTAGGGGGTAGGGGTGGTAGGAGGTAGGGGTGGTAGGGGTTAGAGGTAGTAGGGGTGGTAGTGGGTAGAGGTGGTAGGGGGTAGGGGTGTTAGGGGTGAGGGGTGGTAGGGGGATGGGGTGGTAGGGGGTAGAGGTGGTAGGGGAGTAGGGGGGGTAGGGGGTAGACGTGGTAGTGGGTAGAGGTGGTAGGGGTAGATGTGGTAGGGGGATGGGGTGGTAGGGGGTAGAGGTGGTAGGGGGTAGAGGTGGTAAGGGGTTGGGGTGGTAGGTGGTAGGGTGGAAGGGGGTACAGGTGTTAAGGTGTTAGAGGTGGTAGGGGGTAGAGGTGGTAGGGGGTAGAGGTGGTAGGGGGTAGGGATGGTAGGGGGTATGGGTGGTATGGGGTAGAGGTGGTAGGGGGATGGAGTGGTAAGGGGATGGAGTGGTAGGGGTAGAGGTGATAGGGGGTAGGGGTGGTAGGGGTGGTAGGGGGATGGGGTGGTAGGGGGTAGAGGTGGTAGGGGAGTAGGGGTGGTAGGGGGTAGACGTGGTAGTGGGTAGAGGTGGTAGGGGTAGATGTGGTAGGGGGATGGGGTGGTAGGGGGTAGAGGTGGTAGGGGGTAGAGGTGGTAGGGGTTACGGGTGGTAGGGGGTGGGGTGATGGGGGGTAGGGGTGGTTGGGGGTAGGGGTGGTAGGGGGTAGAGGTGGTAGGGGGGTAGGGGTGGTAGGGGGTAGGGGTGGTAGGGGGTAGGGGTGGTAGGGGGTAGAGGTGGTAGGGGAGTAGGGGTGGTAGGGGGTAGATGTGGTAGGGGGTAGGGGTGGTACGGGTTAGGGGTAGTTGGGGGTAGGGAAGGTAGGGGGTAGAGGTGGTAGGGGGATGGGGTGGTAAGGGGATGGGGTGGTAGGGGGTAGGGGTGGTAGGGGGAAGGGTGGAAGGGGGTACGGGTGTTGAGGTGTTAGAGGTGGTAGGGGGTAGGGGTGGTAGGGGGTAGGGGTGGTAGGTGGTAGGGGGTAGGGGTGGTAGGGGGTAGAGATGGTAGTGGGTAGAGGTGGTAGAGGGTAGGGGTGGTAGGGGGTAGGGGTGGTAGGGGGTAGGGGAGGTAGGGGGTAGGGGTGGTAGGGGGTAGAGGTGGTAGTGGTTAGAGGTGGTAGTGGGTAGAGGTGGTAGGGGGTAGGGTGGAAGGGGGTACAGGTGGTAGGGGGTAGGGGTGGTAGGGGGTAGAGATGGTAGTGGGTAGAGGTGGTAGAGGGTAGGGATGGTAGGGGGTAGGGGTGGTAGGGGGAAGGGGTGGTAGGGGAGGTAGGGGGTAGAGGTGGTAGTGGTTAGAGGTGGTAGTGGGTAGAGGTGGTAGGGGGTAGGGTGGAAGGGGGTACAGGTGGTAGGGGGTAGGGGTGGTAGGGGGTAGAGGTGGTAAGGGGTAGGGTGGAAGGGGGTACAGGTGGTAGGGGGTAGGTGTGGTAGGGGTTACAGGTGGTAGGGGAGGTAGGGGGAAGAGGTGGTAGAGCGTAGAGGTGGTAGGGGGTAGGGGTTATAGGGGCTAGAGGTGGTAGGTGGTAGGGGTGAAAGGGATAGAGGTGGTAGAGGGTAGAGGAGGTGGGGGGGAATGGGGGTAGGGGTTGTAGGGGGTAGTTGTAGGGGTCGTTGGGGGTGGAGGTGGTAGGGGTAGGGGTGGTAGGGTGTTAGAGGTGGTAGGTGGTAGGGGGTAGAGGTGGTAGAGGGTAGAGGTGGTAGGGGGGAATGGGGGTAGGGGGTAGGGGTTGTAGGGGGTAGTTGTAGGGGTCGTTGGGGGTGGAGGTGGTAGGGGTAGGGGTGGTTGGGGGTAGGGGTGGTTGGGGGTACGGGTGGTTGGGGGTGGAGGTTGTAGGGGTGGTAGGGGGTAGGAGTGATTAGGGGTTAGGGGTGGTAGGGGTGGTTGGGGGTAGGAGTGGTAGGGGTTAGGGGTGGTAGGGGGTGGAGGTTGTAGGGGTAGGGGGTGGAGGTTATAGGTGGTAGTGGGTAGGGGTGGGTTGGTGTAGGGGTGGTAGGGGGTAGGAGTGGTTAGGGGTTAGGGGGGGTAGGGGTGGTTGGGGGTAGGGGTAGTTGGGGGTAGGAGTGGTAGGGGGTAGGGGTGGTATGGGTTAGGGGTGGTAGGGGGTAGGAGTGGTTGGGGTTAGGGGTGGTAGGGGCGGTTGGGGGTAGGAGTGGTAGGGGGTGGAGGTTGTAGGGGGTAGAGGGTTGGGGTGGCAAGGGGTAGAGGTGGTAGAGGGTAGGGGTGGTAGGGGGTAGAGGTGGTAGTGGTTAGAGGTGGTAGTGGGTAGAGGTGGTAGGGGGTAGGGTGGAAGGGGGTACAGGTGGTAGGGGGTAGGGGTGGTAGGGGGTAGAGATGGTAGTGGGTAGAGGTGGTAGAGGGTAGGGGTGGTAGGGGGTAGGGGTGGTAGGGGGCAGGGGTGGTAGGGGGTAGGGGAGGTAGGGGGTAGAGGTGGTAGTGGTTAGAGGTGGTAGTGGGTAGAGGTGGTAGGGGGTAGGGTGGAAGGGGGTACAGGTGGTAGGGGGTAGGGGTGGTAGGGGGTAGAGGTGGTAGGGGGTAGGGTGGAAGGGGGTACAGGTGGTAGGGGGTAGGTGTGGTAGGGGTTACAGGTGGTAGGGGTGGTAGGGGGAAGAGGTGGTAGAGCGTAGAGGTGGTAGGGGGTAGGGGTTATAGGGGCTAGAGGTGGTAGGTGGTAGGGGTGATAGGGGATAGAGGTGGTAGAGGGTAGAGGAGGTGGGGGGAATGGGGGTAGGGTTGTAGGGGGTAGTTGTAGGGTCGTTGGGGGTGGAGGTGGTAGGGGTTGGGGTGGTAGGGTGTTAGAGGTGGTAGGTGGTAGGGGGTAGAGGTGGTAGAGGGTAGAGGTGGTAGGGGGGAATGGGGGTAGGGGGTAGGGGTTGTAGGGGGTAGTTGTAGGGGTCGTTGGGGGTGGACGTGGTAGGGGTAGGGGTGGTTGGGGGTAGGGGTGGTTGGGGGTACGGGTGGTTGGGGGTGGAGGTTGTAGGGGTGGTAGGGGGTAGGAGTGATTAGGGGTTAGGGGTGGTAGGGGTGGTTGGGGGTAGGAGTGGTAGGGGTTAGGGGTGGTAGGGGGTGGAGGTTGTAGGGGTAGGGGGTGGAGGTTATAGGTGGTAGTGGGTAGGGGTGGGTTGGTGTAGGGGTGGTAGGGGGTAGGAGTGGTTAGGGGTTAGGGGGGGTAGGGGTGGTTGGGGGTAGGGGTAGTTGGGGGTAGGAGTGGTAGGGGGTAGGGGTGGTATGGGTTAGGGGTGGTAGGGGGTAGGAGTGGTTGGGGTTAGGGGTGGTAGGGGCGGTTGGGGGTAGGAGTGGTAGGGGGTGGAGGTTGTAGGGGGTAGAGGGTTGGGGTGGCAAGGGGTAGAGGTGGTAGAGGGTAGGGGTGGTAGAGGGTAGGGGTGGTAGGGGGTAGGAGTGGTAGGGGTTAGGGGTGGTAGGGGTGGTAGGGGGTAGTTGTAGGGGTGGTTGGGGGTGGAGGTAGTAGGGGGTAGGGGTGGTTGGTGGTAGGCGTGGTAGGGGGTGGAGGTTGTAAGGGTAGGGGGATGGGGTGGGAGGTGGTAGAGGTGGTAGAGGGTAGGGGTAGGGATGGTAGGGGGTAGTGGGTAGGAGTGGTATGGTGTAGGCGTGGTAGGGGGTGGAGGTTGTACGGGTAGGGGGTTCGGTGGTAGGTGGTAGAGGGTAGGGGTAGGGATGGTAGGGGGTAGTGGGTAGGGGTGGTATGGTGTAGGGGTTGTAGGGGGTAGGATTGATTTTTTTATTTTGCTGCTTACAGCGGCTACTTTATTGTGCACCCCACACTCATCCTGTGAGCGGTAGCGCAAAAGGATTACAGAGTAGGGTTTACAAAGGGTCATAATAATTAACCCCCGTTGTCAGGATATTATGGCACTGAATGTTACACAGTATTTCATTTACATTATTTGTTTAGTTCTATACATAAAGGGTAACTTATTCACAAATGCGTGAGTACAGGCGTGTGAGGCAGTATGTCTGGCCTCACACTTTGTTATTCACATTTACGTGGGAGGTATTCAAGCACATTGCGTATTTCGTTCTATACATGAGAATTGATATAGTTACTAAGTGCAAAAAAGTGGATACAATCTTAATACGTCGGCTATCTTGCCATTAGAGATGAAGTGTTGTGCCATTTCACACACAGTGTGCTTGGACCTGCCCCTAAAAGGTTCAATCTTCACACAGTCGAGGACGTAGTGTTCAAGTGTGTGGGGGTAGGAGTGGTAGGGGTTAGGGGTGGTAGGGGGTAGGGGTGGTAGGGTGTGGAGGTTGTAGGGGGTACGGGGTTGGGGTGGTAGGGGGTAGAGGTGGTAGTGGGTAGGGGTGGTATGGTGTAGGGGTGGTAGGGGGTAGGAGTGGTAGGGGTTAGGGGTGGTAGGGGGTAGGCGTGGTAGGGGGTGGAGGTTGTAGGGGGTAGGGGGTTGGGGTGGTAGGGGGTAGAGGTGGTAGTGGGTAGAGGTGGTAGGGGGTAGGAGTGGTAGGGGGGGTAGGGGGTAGGGGTGGTAGGGGGTAGGTGTTGGTATGGGTGGTCCACGGGCCAGAACAGTTATTGAAGGCTTATTGTGCAATAAACCAAGTTTTTGCTAATTTTGGGGCCTATTTTTCACGTTGATGATAAACACTATATAGATACGAGAGAAAAGGTAACACTTTATGGAGACTATTACATATTGTTATGATTAGTGTTGTTTATATGTGTGTGTGTTGCTGGTAGTCGGAATAACCACGTGCAGTACATTATGTCCAGACACATATATTGGCCTCATATACTTTATCATGCACTGGTCTGTGATTTTGGCTACTGTAATAAATGTTGAATGATTAAGTATGTATTTGTTACATATATAAATTATGAATGGATTGTTTGAGACCTCCACAGAACCGATGACATTTCTCAAATATTATGTATTTATAGGAGAAAAAACAACATGTAGCAAAAGGGCTGACTGAAATAATTGGAGAATATGTGGTATTTCTTCTCTTCACTCTGTCTATTCTCCCATAGTTAGAGTATCTCCAAGCATAAATGATGGTCCTGGTTTATGGGATTCGATTCTTTTATTACGCAATAGAAACACAAGTGGTATGTACCGTAATTGTTGCAGCCAATTAATTTTCCAACAATCATCCAAACATAATGGAAGGCAGACACAGAAGCGAAACTCTCAAGAACAGCCACTACACTACTGGTATCTCTCACACAAGGAGGTATTTGGTAACACATCATCATACCCAGGGTAGATAATCATCCTGTGTTTCAGTAGGTAAAATACAACATGGGTCGCGGTGAAGTACAACATGGGTCGCGGTGCTGTACAACATGGGTCGCGGTGCTGTACAACATGGGTCGCGGTAAAATACAACATGGGTCGCGGAGAAGTACAACATGGGTCGCGGTGCTGTACAACATAGGTCGCGGTAAAATACAACATGGGTCGCGGTGAAGTACAACATGGGTCGCGGTAAAATACAACATGGGTCGCGGTGAAGTACAACATGGGTCGCGGTGAAGTACAACATGGGTCGCGGTGCTGTACAACATGGGTCGCGGTAAAATACAACATGGGTCGCGGTGAAGTACAACATGGGTCGCGGTGCTGTACAACATGGGTCGCGGTAAAATACAACATGGGTCGCGGTGAAGTACAACATGGGTCGCGGTGAAGTACAACATGGGTCGCGGTGCTGTACAACATGGGTCGCGGTAAAATACAACATGGGTCGCGGTGAAGTACAACATGGGTCGCGGTGCTGTACAACATAGGTCGCGGTAAAATACAACATGGGTCGCGGTGAAGTACAACATGGGTCGCGGTAAAATACAACATGGGTCGCGGTGAAGTACAACATGGGTCGCGGTGAAGTACAACATGGGTCGCGGTGCTGTACAACATGGGTCGCGGTAAAATACAACATGGGTCGCGGTGAAGTACAACATGGGTCGCGGTGCTGTACAACATGGGTCGCGGTAAAATACAACATGGGTCGCGGTGAAGTACAACATGGGTCGCGGTGAAGTACAACATGGGTCGCGGTGCTGTACAACATGGGTCGCGGTAAAATACAACATGGGTCGCGGTGAAGTACAACATGGGTCGCGGTGAAGTACAACATGCATCGCGGTGATGTACAACATGGGTCGCGGTGCTGTACAACATGGGTCGCGGTGAAGTACGACATGGGTCGCGGTGCTGTACAACATGGGTCGCGGTGATGTACAACATGGGTCGCGGTGATGTACAACATGGGTCGCGATAGTTTTTTTATTGGGTCTACAATGACAGTGAGGATAAATAAACAACTTACCTAGACAGTGTAGGTATACAAACAATGTACTTAGACAGTGTAGGTATACAAACAATGTACCTAGACAGTGTAGGTATACAAACAATGTACCTAGACAGTGTAGGTATACAAACAATGTACCTAGACAGTGTAGGTATACAAACAATGTACCTAGACAGTGTAGGTATACAAACAATGTACCTAGACAGTGTAGGTATACAAACAATGTACCTAGACAGTGTAGGTATACAAACAATGTACCTAGACAGTGTAGGTATACAAACAATGTACCTAGACAGTGTAGGTATACAAACAATGTACCTAGACAGTGTAGGTATACAAACAATGTACCTAGACAGTGTAGGTATACAAACAATGTACCTAGACAGTGTAGGTATACAAACAATGTACCTAGACAGTGTAGGTATACAAACAATGTACTTAGACAGTGTAGGTATACAAACAATGTACTAGACAGTGTAGGTATACAAACAATGTACCTAGACAGTGTAGGTATACAAACAATGTACCTAGACAGTGTAGGTATACAAACAATGTACTTAGACAGTGTAGGTATACAAACAATGTACCTAGACAGTGTAGGTATACAAACAATGTACCTAGACAGTGTAGGTATACAAACAATGTACCTAGACAGTGTAGGAATACAAACAATGTACCTAGACAGTGTAGGTATACAAACAATGTACTTAGACAGTGTAGGTATACAAACAATGTACCTAGACAGTGTAGGTATACAAACAATGTACTTAGACAGTGTAGGTATACAAACAATGTACTTAGACAGTGTAGGTATACAAACAATGTACTTAGACAGTGTAGGTATACAAACAATGTACTTAGACAGTGTAGGTATACAAACAATGTACTTAGACAGTGTAGGTATACAAACAATGTACTAGACAGTGTAGGTATACAAACAATGTACTAGACAGTGTAGGTATACAAACAATGTACTTAGACAGTGTAGGTATACAAACAATGTACCTAGACAGTGTAGGTATACAAACAATGTACTTAGACAGTGTAGGTATACAAACAATGTACTTAGACAGTGTAGGTATACAAACAATGTACCTAGACAGTGTAGGTATACAAACAATGTACCTAGACAGTGTAGGTATACAAACAATGTACTTAGACAGTGTAGGTATACAAACAATGTACTTAGACAGTGTAGGTATACAAACAATGTACTTAGACAGTGTAGGTATACAAACAATGTACCTAGACAGTGTAGGTATACAAACAATGTACTTAGACAGTGTAGGTATACAAACAATGTACTTAGACAGTGTAGGTATACAAACAATGTACCTAGACAGTGTAGGTATACAAACAATGTACTTAGACAGTGTAGGTGTACAAACAATGTTAGACGTGTAGGATACAACATGTACTAGACAGTGTAGGTATACAAACAATGTACTTAGACAGTGTAGGTGTACAAACAATGTTTTTAGACAGTGTAGGTATACAAACAATGTACCTAGACAGTGTAGGTATACAAACAATGTACCTAGACAGTGTAGGAATACAAACAATGTACCTAGACAGTGTAGGTATACAAACAATGTACTTAGACAGTGTAGGTGTACAAACAATGTACCTAGACAGTGTAGGTATACAAACAATGTACCTAGACAGTGTAGGTATACAAACAATGTACCTAGACAGTGTAGGAACACAACAATGATAAACATTAAGATAATTCAACAAAGCCATGATTCCCTTATTTCCAGGTTAAGGAGGACTGGAAGTACGTGGCGATGGTCCTGGATCGTTTGTTTCTGTGGATCTTCACCCTGGCGGTGCTGACGGGCACAGCTGGCATCATCTTGCAGGCTCCCACTCTCTATGATGATCGTCTGCCCATCGATGTCGTGTACTCAGAGATTCGGGCAGTAGGGGATCACGGCTCCTCCAAGAGCTCCACATCCCCGTCGAGTATAACCTGAGCTGTGTTGTGTAGTGCGAGCCATGGTGCTTGGGGCAGCGACCTCGGCGAGAAACCTCTTGGAGCTTACCACTTGGGTGCCACAATACACTCACCCAACATAATCTCAGAGTTTATAATGGAGCACAACATGAACAGATTTACCTGAGGGAAAAGTGCAGTTGTCTTATCTCGTTCTAATAAGTGGTGGAAAAACTGCATCCACTTTATCGCTGACGGGTGTCATGAAGGTAAGCGGGTGATGTGTTTTGTGAGGCTGTCGTGCCAACACACCTGTCATCAGTCTTGGTTTCTGCTCACTAGGACACACACTCTTCGATATCAAATTTTTGTAGCGTGTTAACTTGGAAACTAAGTTTGTTTGTAAGTAAAGTTTCACGATGAGCTCAACGACTCACATAAGCTCACTGCCTGTAAACACTTGTGGCGTGGTGTTGGCACTGTATTTCCCCTAGGACCATTACGGCCATATTGCTCAATACTGAGACGGTGGTGGACTACGAGTAGCCAGATATAAGTGAATTTGTAGGTAGTGGAGTTGTAGCTGCACCTTCCATGAACACTGTGTGAGCGGCTCATGTCGTGTGCCAGACAACCTTACTATAATGTGCAGTTTCCGTAATGAAGGTTTTTTCTTGAGTCTTTTCCATGTAGGGACAATTTAGTGATTTGAGAATGTACTTTTCCACTACTGTATGTACATTACATGTAAACATTTATATATCTGCTGCATTATTTATAACGTGCAGAGAATATTCCAAATCCATACTGTACTCTTTATTGAAGAATATGTAAGTATAATTGTAGATATGGTGAGCGAGTACTGTTGGTGAGATGCACACCCTTCCCTGGGTGTCTACTTGTGGTACTGCACTGTACTGTACTGCACTGTACTGTACTGTACTGTACTGTACTGCACTGTACTGTACTGTACTGTTTTATATTATACTGTAGAGTTACTGAACTGTACTGTATTGTACTGTACTGTACTTTACTGTTTTATATTATACTGCAGAGATTCTGTACTGTACTGTACTGTACTGTACTGTACTGCACTGTACTGTACTGTTTTATATTATACTGTAGAGATACTGTACTGTACTACACTGTACTGTACTGTATTATATTATACTGTATTATTTTATACTGTACTGTACTGTACCGAACTGTACTGTACTGTACTGTACTGTACTGTATGCAGCTAACACACTCAGCATTGTATTGATAATTTAGGGATTATATATAAAATGTACCACTTTGTTTTGTTTACACACACACACACACACACACACACACACACACACACACACACACGTGGGGTTGCATATACCAGTAAATTAAGACAATCAATGAAGGCGAATAAATTGTGTACCCTATGTAATATATTCCTGCACCAGTTTACAGAGGTCCTCCTTGAAGGTCTCTCGAGTGATACTTGTTAATAACCATAGAGGTGTTAAGACTGGAGAATTAGGTGATTGTTTCTATATCATAAGGTTGTGATGTAAAGGGGAAAAGATAAGCGATGTTCTCTCTCATTTCTGGCAACATGTAATGCGCTACGGTAGTTTAACCCTTACAAGACGATGTTTTATAGCGTAATGGTTTAAATACTTTTAAGAGGGTAGTTTATATCGTCGTCTTCAAAGGGTTAAACCATCGTTCTCAAAGGATTAAATCATTATCAAAAGGGTTAAACCACCATCATAAAAGGGTTAAAACATCATCTTCAAAGGGTTCAATTTATCATAAAAGTGGTTAAACCATCATCCTCACAGTATTAAACCATCATCTTCAAAAGGATTAAACCATCATCTTCAAAGGGTTAAAACATTATCATCAAAGAGTTCAACCATTGTCCACAAATGGTTAATGATCAAATTTGCCTTTTAACAAGCAATTTGAAATACGAACAAGGTAATACAGTCGTTAATTACAGGTGAGAAGTCGAGTCATTATTCATCTCACCTGTAAATGTTGATCAACATTAAGGTAAAATAGTTCCCTTCCTGTTAACTCGACCTGTTGCTGCCGTCGTTATAACGTTCTTCATATCGACGTTGTCTTGGCTCCTACATGTTATACTATCTTTCTCGACGTGTGGGAGTGACTCGGTGTTCTGTAGTCCATGTGAAGTAAAAACTACGCTAGGTTAGGTTAAGATTGGTTAGGTTAGGTTAGGTTAGGTTCAGTCTTTTTTATTAGTGTATACAGATGGCTTTTGTTTGGTACAGATGAGTGTTGTCTACTGAGTCAACACTGAACAGCCGTGTACTGCTAAGGTGTACTGACTGTACAGTAGTTATCAAACTCATCTACATGTGCACAGGATGTAGCTGAGGAGTACAGCCCTATATACATACATACATACATCATTTTTTGGGAGGAAGAAGACTTTGTACTTGTATGATGAAGATAAGAATAATATAGGCTCTATCAATAGCCATCTGGTGAAAGACACTGAGTGACGGGTTATATCAGTGTCTCAAAAATGAATATGTATACAAGCAACGCTCCCTAGCATCAACAGGTAAGGTCAATGATGCAGTTAATGTTCACACGACCTTCATGAAAGCCTGGGCTCTATATATATATATATATATATATATATATATATATATATATATATATATATATATATATATATATATATATATATATATATTTTTAGACAATCTGTGTGTTCAAAAACGGATGTAAATATAAGGAATAGACTGTAGGTAAACAAAAAGGTGTACACACAGAAACATTACGGGAGATATGTGTGTGTGTGTGTGTGTGTGTGTGTGTGTGTGTGTTTCTAATCATGACAGATTTAGAGTTTAGAAGAGAAAAATATAATTGAATATTTATATTTGGGCAGACTGGTTAATGATTTTTATTTTGTAGTGAGACCATTGGTCTTAATTTATCATAGATGAAAAATAACTTGATTTATTGAGTGTTATGGTGATGGTGGTGATGGTGGTGAGGTGAGTGTTATGGTGGTGGTGGTGGTGGAGATACTGGTGGTGAGGTGAGTGTTATGGTGGTGGTGGTGGAGATACTGGTGGTGAGGTGAGTGTTATGATGGTGGTGGAGATACTGGTGGTGAGGTGAGTGTTATGATGGTGGTGGTGGTGATACTGGTGGTGAAGTGAGTGTTATGGTGGTGTTGGTGGTGATACTGGTGGTGAAGTGAGTGTTATGGTGGTGGTGGTGGAGATACTGGTGGTGAGGTGAGTGTTATGGTGGTGGTGATGGTGGTGGTGAAGTGAGTGTTATGGTGGTGGTGGGGGTGGTGAGGTGAGTGTTATGGTGGTGGTGGTGGTGTTACTGGTGGTGAGGTGAGTGTTATGGTGATGGTGGTGGTGGTGATACTGGTGGTGAAGTGAGTGTTATGGTGGTGGTGGTGGAGATACTGGTGGTGAGGTGAGTGTTATGGTGGTGGTGGTGGAGATACTGGTGGTGAGGTGAGTGTTATGGTGGTGGTGGTGGTGATACTGGTGGTGAGGTGAGTGTTATGGTGGTGGTGATGGTGGTGGTGAAGTGAGTGTTATGGTGGTGGTGGTGGTGGTGGAGATACTGGTGGTGAGGTGAGTGTTATGATGGTGGTGGAGATACTGATGGTGAGGTGAGTGTTATGATGGTGGTGGTGGTGATACTGGTGGTGAAGTGAGTGTTATGGTGGTGAAGTGAGTGTTATGGTGGTGGTGGTGGAGATACTGGTGGTGAGGTGAGTGTTATGGTGGTGGTGGTGGTGATACTGGTGGTGAGGTGAGTGTTATGGTGGTGGTGGTGGTGAAGTGAGTGTTATGGTGGTGGTGGTGGTGGTGGAGATACTGGTGGTGAGGTGAGTGTTATGATGGTGGTGGAGATACTGGTGGTGAGGTGAGTGTTATGGTGGTGGTGATGGTGGTGGTGAAGTGAGTGTTATGGTGGTGGTGGTGGTGGTGAGGTGAGTGTTATGGTGGTGGTGATACTGGTGGTGAGGTGAGTGTTATGGTGGTGGTGGTGGTGATACTGGTGGTGAAGTGAGTGTTATGGTGGTGGTGGTGGAGATGCTGGTGGTGAGGTGAGTGTTATGGTGGTGGTGGTGGAGATACTGGTGGTGAGGTGAGTGTTATGGTGGTGGTGGTGGTGATACTGGTGGTGAGGTGAGTGTTATGGTGGTGGTGGTGGAGATACTGGTGGTGAAGTGAGTGTTATGGTGGTGGTGGTGGTGGTGAGGTGAGTGTTATGGTGGTGGTGGTGGTGGTGAGGTGAGTGTTATGGTGGTGGTGGTGGTGGTGGTGATACTGCTGGTGAGGTGAGTGTTATGGTGGTGGTGGTGGTGGTGAGGTGAGTGTTATGGTGTTGGTGGAGATACTGGTGGTTTGGTGAGTGTTATGGTGGTGGTGGAGATACTGGTGGTGAGGTGAGTGTTATGGTGGTGGTGGTGGTGGTGATACTGGTGGTGAAGTGAGTGTTATGGTGGTGTTGGTGGTGATTCTGGTGGTGAAGTGAGTGTTATGGTGGTGGTGGTGGAGATACTGGTGGTGAGGTGAGTGTTATGGTGGTGGTGGTGGAGATACTGGTGGTGAAGTGAGTGTTATGGTGGTGGTGATGGTGGTGGTGAAGTGAGTGTTATGGTGGTGGTGGTGGTGGTGAGGTGAGTGTTATGGTGGTGGTGGTGCTGGAGATACTGGTGGTGAAGTGAGTGTTATGGTGGTGGTGGTGGTGATACTGGTGGTGAGGTGAGTGTTATGGTGGTGGTGGTGGAGATACTGGTGGTGAAGTGAGTGTTATGGTGGTGGTGATGGTGGTGGTGAAGTGAGTGTTATGGTGGTGGTGGTGGTGGTGGTGATAATGGTGGTGAGGTGAGTGTTATGGTGGTGGTGGTAGTGGTGAGGCGAGTGTTATGGTGGTGGTGGTGGTGATACTGGTGGTGAGGTGAGTGTTATGGTGGTGGTGGTGGTGGTGAGGTGAGTGTTATGGTGGTGGTGGTGGTGGTGGTGATACTGGTGGTGAGGTGAGTGTTATGGTGTTGGTGATAGTGATGGTGGTGGTGGTGGTGGTGGAGATACTGGTGGTGAGGTGAGTGTTATGGTGTTGGTGATAGTGATGGTGGTGGTGGTGGTGGTGGAGATACTGGTGGTGAGGTGAGTGTTATGATGGTGGTGGTGGAAATACTGGTGGTGAGGTGAGTGTTATGGTGGTGGTGGTGGAGATACTGGTGGTGAAGTGAGTGTCATGATGGTGGTGGTGGTGGTGGAGATACTGGTGGTGAGGTGAGTATTATGGTGGTGGTGGTGGAGATACTGGTGGTGAGGTGAGTGCTATGGTGTTGGTGATAGTGATGGTAGTGGTGGTGGTGGTGGAGATACTGGTGGTGAGGTGAGTGTTATGGTGGTGGTGGTAGTGGTGGTGGTGGAGATACTGGTGGTGAGGTGAGTGTTATGGTGGTGGTGGTGGTGGTGGAGATACTGGTGGTGAGGTGAGTGTTATGGTTGTGGTGATGGTGGTGGAAATACTGGTGGTGAGGTGAGTGTTATGGTGGTGGTGGTGGTGGTGGAGATACTGGTGGGGAGGTGAGTGTTATGGTGGTGGTGGTGGAGATACTGGTGGTGAGGTGAGTGTTATGATGGTGGTGATGGTGATGGTGGAGATACTGGTGGTGAGGTGAGTGTTATGATGGTGGTGATGGTGGTGGTGGAGATACTGGTGGTGAGGTGAGTGTTATGGTGGTGGTGGTGGTGGTGGTGGAGATACTGGTGGTGAGGTGAGTGTTATGATGGTGGTGATGGTGGTGGTGGTGGAGATACTGGTGGTGAGGTGAGTGTTATGATGGTGGTGATGGTGATGGTGGAGATACTGGTGGTGAGGTGAGTGTTATGGTGATGGTGGTGGTGGAGATACTGGTGGTGAGGTGAGTGTTATGATGGTGGTGGTGGTGGTGGAGATACTGGTGGTGAAGTGAATGTAATGGTGGTGATGGTGGTGGTGGTGGAAATACTGGTGGTGAGGTGAGTGTTATGATGGTGGTGATGGTGATGGTGGTGGTGGTGAGGTGAGTGTTATGGTGGTGGTGATGGTGATGGTGATACTGGTGGTGAGGTGAGTGTTATGATGGTGGTGGTGGTGGTGGTGGAAATACTGGTGGTGAGGTGAGTGTTATGGTGGTGGTGGTGGTGGTGGAGATACTGGTGGTGAGGTGAGTGTTATGATGGTGGTGGTGGTGGTGGAGATACTGGTGGTGAGGTGAGTGTTATGGTGATGGTGGTGGTGGAGATACTGGTGGTGAGGTGAGTGTTATGATGGTGGTGATGGTGGTGGTGGAGATACTGGTGGTGAAGTGAATGTTATGGTGGTGGTGGTGGAGATACTGGTGGTGAGGTGAGTGTTATGATGGTGGTGGTGGTGGAGATACTGGTGGTGAGGTGAGTGTTATGATGGTGGTGGTGGTGGTGGAGATACTGGTGGTGAGGTGAGTGTTATGGTGGTGGTGGTGGTGGTGGTGGTGATACTGGTGGTGAGGTGAGTGTTATGGTGGTGTTGGTGGTGGTGGAGATACTGGTGGTGAGGTGAGTGTTATGGTGGTGGTGGTGGTGGTGGAGATACTGGTGGTGAGGTGAGTGTTATGATGGTGGTGGTGGTGGTGGAGATACTGGTGGTGAGGTGAGTGTTATGGTGGTGGTGGTGGTGGTGGTGGTGATACTGGTGGTGAGGTGAGTGTTATGGTGGTGGTGGTGGTGATACTGGTGGTGAGGTGAGTGTTATGGTGGTGGTGGTGGTGGTGGTGGAGATACTGGTGGTGAGGTGAGTGTTATGGTGGTGGTGATGGTGGTGGTGGAGATACTGGTGGTGAGGTGAGTGTTGTGGTGGTGGTGGTGGAGATACTGGTGGTGAGGTGAGTGTTATGGTGGTGGTGGTGGTGGTGGAGATACTGGTGGTGAGGTGAGTGTTATGGTGATGGTGATGGTGGTGGTGGTGGTGGTGGAGATACTGGTGGTGAGGTGAGTGTTATGGTGGTGGTGAGTGTTATGGTGGTGGTAGTGGAGATATTGGTGGTGAGGTGAGTGTTATGGTGGTGGTGGTGGTGGTGGAGATACTGGTGGTGAGGTGAGTGTTATGGTGGTGGTGGTGGAGATACTGGTGGTGAGGTGAGTGTTATGGTGGTGGTGAGTGTTATGGTGGTGGTGGTGGTGGAGATACTGGTGGTGAGGTGAGTGTTATGGTGGTGGTGATGGTGGTGGAGATACTGATGGTGAGGTGAGTGTTATGGTGGTGGTGGTGGTGGTGGAGATACTGGTGGTGAGGTGAGTGTTATGGTGGTGGTGGTAGTGGTGGTGGTGGTGGTGGTGGAGATACTGGTGGTGAAGTGAGTGTTATGATGGTGGTGGTGGTGGTGGTGGAGATACTGGTGGTGAGGTGAGTGTTTTGATGGTGGTGGTGGTGGTGGTGGAGATACTGGTGGTGAGGTGAGTGTTATGGTGGTGGTGATGGTGGTGGAGATACTGGTGGTGAGATGAGTGTTATGGTGGTGGTGGTGGTGGTGGAGATACTGGTGGTGAGGTGAGTGTTATGGTGGTGGTGGTGGTGGTGGAGATACTGGTGGTGAGGTGAGTGTTATGATGATGGTGGTGGTGGTGGTGGTGGAGATACTGGTGGTGAGGTGAGTGCTATGATGGTGGTGGTGGTGGTGGTGGTGGGGATGCTGGTGGTGAGTGTTATGATGGTGGTGATGGCGGTGGTGGTGGTGGAGATGCTGGTGATGAGGGAGATTGTGATGGTGGTGGTGGAAATACTGGTGGTGAGGGAGATTGTGATGGTAGTGGTGGAGATGATAATGGTGTTGGGGGAGATAATAATATTGGTGGAGTGGATGGTAGTGGTAGAGTTGGTGGTGATAGTAGTTGGTGGTGGTGGCAGAGATTGTGGTAGTGGATGGTGGTGGTGGTGGTGGTGGTGGTGGCAGAGATTGTGGTAGTGGATGGTGGTGGTGGTGCTGGTGGCAGAGATTGTGGTAGTGGATGGTGGTGGTGGTGGCAGAGATTGTGGTAGTGGATGGTGGTGGTGGTGCTGGTGGCAGAGATTGTGGTAGTGGATGGTGGTGGTGGAGTTGGTGGCAGTGGCAGTGAATCAGCAATTTATTAATATTTTTATTATTATTATTATTATTCCCTCGACATAAATTACCAAATCCTGTTCCCTCCGACGTCAGCCATTTGTCCATAATATGTCTCTCTGTTTGGTTAGTGACTTCAAACAATAGAAAATTTCCTGACGATCACTCCAGGATAAGTGTGTTCAGATCGAGATAGGTGAAAGGTCAAAGGTAAAAAATAAAGCAAAAATATCAGCTTGGAGAATCAATATTTCCATTGCCTCACAATTCTTTCCCTTAATATTCCCTTATGAACTCGCTCCGTGACCTTCCTCTAAGTGGTCAAGACAAGTCCTAATACGTCAAGGTCACATGATCCGAGGTGGGAGTGTCACGCTGGGTCACAGGATCATCTTGGTGGCTTAAAGATACTATATATAGAAGCTTGTTGAAGACATCTCTACTTTACCCTCTCATTCCTCTCACACCTCACCCCCTCACCCCTTCACTCTTTACTCCCACCCTCCCCCCACACACCATCTCCTTACACGTCACCTCCTCATACCCTTTCTTCTCACTCCTCACCGCTTATTACCTCACCCACCCCCTCACAGGTCACCCCCTCACCCCCACACCCCACACTTTACTCCTTTCTCCTCACCCTCACCCCTGTGTGGTGGCTAATAACAGTGTGTGGTGGTTAATAACAGTGTGTGGTGGTTAATAACAGTGTTTGGTGGTAAATAACAGTGTGTGGTGGTTAATAACAGTGTGTGGTGGTTAATAACAGTGTGTGGTGGTAAATAACAGTGTGTGGTGGTTAATAACAGTGTGTGGTGGTATATAACAGTGTGTGGTGGTAAATAACACTCTGCGGTAGTTCATAATACAGACACAAACTCAATAAAACACAAAATAACATTAAGTTGAGAACATGAGAGAAGAACAACTTATCGTCAGCAGCAACTTAACGCATTATTGTTGTAAATATGACCTGAAACTGCTGCTTCAATACTGCGACTTTAACAAACAGAATTGACTATATTACTATACATGAACCGTTTCTTTCTACCTTGTGAATATATTGAAGAGTCTATATTAACGTTTGACTATTTTTTGACAATAAACTATTTGTAACTTTGTATGTCACTCATCGTGTAGGAATTGCCGTGTTGGTATTAGTGTGGTTGTTCTGAGGGTAGAAGCTCCCTGCCTTGTTCTGCAACACTTATGTGACTCATCCACCGCGTTTTAGAACACATGGGACGCACCTACCACGTTGTAGGGCAGAAAGGACGCATCACAACCACACACACCACATATGACACACCACATATTATTACACATGTGACATAATGCACACTGCACATATTACACCACATCACACACTACACATATGATACACCACACGACAAACACACACACTACACACTACACTTATGACACATCACACCATATACTACACATATGACACACTAAACACATGATGCACTGCACATACGATGCTCTACACCACACCACACAACACACTACATATATGATACATTACACATACGATATTCCACATCACACCACATTACACATATGAAACACTACACATACGATACTCCACATCACATCACATAATACACATAAACGCACCACGCACTACATATACAATACACCACACACTACACATATTATACACACCACACACTACACATATGACACCACATACTACATAATATGAGACATCACACCACACACTACATATTAACACATAATATTCGGTTGTATAGTGGAAGTGTGATTGACCTTTCTTTCAGCCCAGAAGTGTGACACATCCTGTTCAGTGTCAGAAACGACCGAGTTTTCTATGTGTTACAGTAATGACGTGTGCATGGTACCACACTAAGGCACTCTTTGACGCCTCACAGACACGGGGACCAACAATAGGAGGAAGCAAAGGTGACCAATTATGAACTTTAGTGTGTTTAACTGAATCACCAGAGAAGGATACTTTGAAGCCATCTTTGAAAAAACTAATATATTAATTTTAAAGCTTAGGTTAAGTCACTTGAGACTGGTGTTGAAAGTGACTGTGGTCAGCTTCAGGGGGCAGTTGTTAGCTTCATGAGGCTAATGTCAGCTTCATGGGGTTAGTGTCAGCTTCATGGGCTAGTGTCAGCTTTATCGGTTTGTTGTCAGCTTAAAATGGCTTGTGTCACCTTCATGGGCTTGTGTCAGCTTTATGTGGGTGTTGTCAGCTGCATGGATCTGTTGCTAGCCTTATGGGGTTGCTATCAGCTTCTAGGGGCTGTTCTCAGTTTCATGGGGCATGTGTCAGCTTCATGGGGCTTATGTCAGCTTCATGGGGCTTATGTCAGCTACATGGGGCTTATGTCAGCTTCATGGGGCTTATGTCAGCTTCATGGGGCTTATGTCAGCTTCATGGGACTTATGTCAGCTTCATGGGGCTTGTATCAGCTTCATGGGGCTTATGTCAGCTTCATGGGGCTTATGTCAGCTTCATGGGGCTTATGTCAGCTTCATGGGACTTATGTCAGCTTCATGGGGCTTATGTCAGCTTCATGGGGCTTATGTCAGCTTCATGGGGCATGTGTCAGCTTCATGGGACTTATGTCAGCTTCATGGGGCTTGTGTCAGCTTCATGGGGCTTATGTCAGCTTCATGGGGCTTGTGTCAGCTTCATGGGGCTTATGTCAGCTTCATGGGGCTTGTGTCAGCTTCATGGGGCTTGTGTCAGCTTCATGGGGCTTATGTCAGCTTCATGGGGCTTATGTCACCTTTATGGGGTTTATGTCAGCTTCATGGGGCTTATGTCAGCTTCATGGGGCTTATGTCAGCTTCATAGGACTTATGTCAGCTTCATGGGGCTTATGTCAGCTTCATGGGGCTTATGTCAGCTTCATAGGACTTATGTCAGCTTCATGGGGCTTATGTCAGCTTCATGGGGCTTATGTCAGCTTCATGGGGCTTATGTCAGCTTCATGGGGCTTATGTCAGCTTCATGGGGCTTATGTCAGCTTCATGGGGCTTATGTCAGCTTCATGGGGCTTGTGTCAGTTTCATGGGGCTTATGTCAGCTTCATGGGGCTTATGTCAGCTTCATGGGGCTTATGTCAGCTTCATGGGGCTTGTGTCAGTTTCATGGGGCTTATGTCAGCTTCATAGGACTTATGTCAGCTTCATGGGGCTTATGTCAGCTTCATAGGACTTATGTCAGCTTCATGGGGCTTATGTCAGCTTCATGGGGCTTATGTCAGCTTCATGGGGCTTGTGTCAGTTTCATGGGGCTTGTGTCAGCTACGTGACTCTGGGTCAATGACTCGTCCATATCTGACAATAGCATCGACCTCACTATGTCTGAGGCCCATTTGGTCTGGGCTCATTAGGACTGATCCCATAAGAACCTGGGCCCAATAGGAATAGTGCCAATTAGGACTAGGGCCAATTAGGACTGGGGCCTATTAGAATTGGGGACTGTTAGGACTGGGGCCAATTAGGATTGGAGCCTATTAGGAATAGTTCTCATGACCGGTCCATCTGTACAGGTGTAAGCCTCGTACGTTGTATCTGAAAATCAAATCAGTGTAGATCGTGTATGACTGACGGGTGTCTTCTTCTCCACGGTGACCTGAGTCCAGGCGCGACTCTTCGTTATTTCCGTAATCGAAGCTTTTCAAAGTCACCTATCATTTCATAGTTTAATGCCTGATCGCTCTTGAGAGTTTACTCGGGTAAAATAAGAATTTGTAGCCATTGAATATCATGAGAATGTGAGAGGGACGGGGCTCTCTCTTCTCCCGCAGGCGATGAGTGAAGGCAGACAGACAGTGTGTTTGTAGTGTGTGATATATTAGTTCATTAATCTGTAACTGAGGTCATATCTGGCGGTACTTTTTCTAAGAATATGACAAAGTTTTGTTTGTTTGATATTTTCTAATTATATGTATGACACAATCTCTATTGTATGACACTGCTGTGTTGTGTCTGACACTGTTGTGGTGTGTCTCATAGCGCTTATTAAGTTTTGTATTAGTGTTTTTTGTGTTGCATGCGACACTTTATGTTTGGTTGACACTATTTCTTGTGTTGTGTCTGATACTGTTTGCTGCCAGGTTGGAAGCTGCCACTTGGCTTGTATTTTAAATTCCCTTTTTGTCGCTGTGAACGAGGACCACTTGAGTTGCTTCACCAGTCATCCTAAATTCCCCAGAAGTATGTCATAAAACCCCTCTCGTATTATGTCAAGTGTTGATTGTTGTCCCGGTATTGTGTACCTTTAAGTCATCAACACTTACTGTTCTGTTCCTCAGATGTGACGAAGTAGTTTAGTTTGGCCTGTGTTGAAGTTCTTCATCTTGACATAAGGGACCATCGGATATTTCGATGTTTTGTATATAATTAATTATTTTCCTGAGGAGTTTTCATAATAAAGAAGAGCGGAGTTAACCTGGCTGGGAGGGAGGGGAGCCATGCCGCACACCTCTCGCCTACACACCGCTCCACTACGTCTTACTGTCAATGTTAAAAAAAAGGTGACGAAATGTAGATTTGTAAGAGCAAATGTGTGGGTAGAGGAGGTTGAAGTGCCACTACAACAGGTGGTCGATAGCCAGGTATAAACAGAGTGGTTAGTGGCTCCGGCTCTACGACAGGTGTTCGAGAGCCAGATATGTATAGAATGGATCCTCACTTTTCTTCCCCGTTTCCTGGCATTGGAGAAGCAGGCGTAGTATAGCAAGTACCATTATTATTATTATAATTATGAATATCATTATCATTATTATTATCATTAAGAATGTAATCATTATTGTTTACTATAATCTGTTAAAGAAATTTCTAGATGTCTTATGCATATTGTTGATCAAACAAACTACAACATTTTGCTGGTCCTTTTATTACTCCATTAGTGTGTGTTAGTAACAGAGGGTTGTTGCCACAACGACTTGGTTTTCCGCTTTGGAGAACTGAAATGATAAAACATGGAGTTGTACTTAAGACAACCAACAGTACTAAGATCAAAACTAATCATTTAATTGTTATTTACTGAAGCACATAAGGTAAGTCTTACTACTTCTACCATTACTGTTTATTATTTATTTATTTATTTATTTATTTATTTATTTATTTATTTATTCACTTATTTATTTTTAATGTGTCCTCCAGCCTCTCCCAATAGCCATACCTTCGCCGCTATTTCATTGCCTTAAAATTAAATATCCTAATACAAAAGTAGCTACCCTGGCTGTGTTGAGTTAGTTGAGCCGCAGATCTATGCGGCATTCAGTAACGGTTGCCTCAAAGTCAATATCTGCGACTATTGTCAGCTCTGGGGCCGAAGATTTCGTTCCCTGCAGTGGTACTCATTGCGCGGCTCACAAGCCGACTTAATTTGCGGCTCTGGGAAAAAAGATTAAAATAAAATGCTTATATTGTACAGTGCAAATGTAAAGCAGTGTCTTAATAATTTCCATGCAAAATAAATATTTCCATGAGGTGAGATGGAAGGCGAAGCCAGAATCAGAGACAAAATTCTAACATTAATTAACAAACACACAGTCATCATCCACCTCATCATACTCATCATCATCATCAAAACCCCTATACCCCCAAAAGTCCTATGGCGACGGACGAGTGGTGACGAGGACAGGCAGAGATGACTGCCGGGAGTCTCTAGTCACAACTCTGCACATGGGCGGCACAGATAAGCTGGTCGTTTATGCACTGGGATCTAGGCAGCATTGCAATTCAGTTCTGTCTGTGCGACTGAGCAGCCCTTTTTAGGAGCCACTCTGCTCACCCCACATGGGGAGGGGACTAGAAAAGGTGCCCTAAAACATAGCCTGCTAAAAAAAAAAAACCTGACTGGGCAACCGCACCCAGTAAGGTCAGACTTATGCAATCAAAAATACAATTATAATCACAGATCAAAACAAAAACAAACTATACAACCTCTTTTGCTCGCTGCATGAAATGTCAGGACCCTTCTGGATACTGGCACAAATGTACTTCCTGAAAGAAGAACTGCCCTTGTGGCAAAAGAGCTGGCTAGGTATAACATCGACAAAGCAGCCATTAGTGATTCCCGGCTCCTAGGCGAGGGTCTGGCCATGCCTTTTTCTGGAAGGGTAAGCCTTCTACGGAGAGAAACCGTATTTATGGAGTTGGCTTTGCCATCTGCCAATGCATCCTACACAGCCTTCATAGGGTAAGGACGTGTGTAGTCGGCGCTGCCCGCTAACGCGGCCGTGGTCTCTTGATCATGGAGACAGCTGCCAGCCTGGTCTTTCGGGCCCTCCCCTCCCCCATCTCCGCCTTCCCATCTTGATTTATCAACATCCTCACACCAACAGTACAGTGCAAAGATTGACGATCAACCCACAAGTGATATACAAAAGTGGCAATTTCAACTCAAAGAAAAAGCACAAAAACACAGCAATACTGATTGTGGCTGGATCTGACCTAACCTGACCTGACCTCACGGCTTCACCTGACCTAACCTTAAGGATGGAGCACACCTGCATTGCCCCAAGCTACTGTCCTGGCCACGTGGCCACACACCTGCCCAACCGCATCCAGCCCATACGAGCACGAACTGATTGCTACAAGAACAGCCCAGTCCCAACCATTGTAAAAATTATCAACACCTAATTATTATATATCATATTTGTATTACTTATGTTACTTGTACATCATTTGTAAATCAAGAGAACCATTCCCTGATTTGTAATTGTATATTTTCAGCCTTCCGGCTGCCATGCTCTTTCAATAAACCGTTAATTATTATTATTATGCCTGTTGGGATCAACGAGCGCCTCATGACGCTCCGAGACCCACTGAGTCATTCACGTCATGCCTTCTTCATCAGTGCATATGCCCCAACACTTGATGCAGAGGATGACATCAAGGAGACCTTTTACACTGACCTCGACAGAGTGCTAACCTCTTTTACCGGAGAAGATAAGGTTGTGCTCCTTGGTGACTTCAATGCCAGAGTTGGTAGAGATGCTGACAGTTGGCAGGGGGTCATAGAGAGAAATGGACTTGGCAAGTGTAATCCCAACGGCCTACTCCTCCTCAGTAAGTGTGCAGCACACAACCTCACTATCACCAATACCTTGCATAAGCAGGCCGACAAGTTCAAGGGTTCGTGGCAACATTCACGATCCAAACACTGGCATCTCATTGACTACATCATTGTCAGAGAAAGAGATCGCCGAGATGTCCTCATCACCCGAGCCATGCGGAAATCTTCCTCCCAGAATCTAAGTGTGGCCTTAGAGTGTACACCCTCACGTGGCACTATTGACATGATCTTTGCTGCCTGCCAGATACAGGAAAAGTGCAGAGAACAGCGTCGTGACCTGTACATGGCATTTATCGACCTAACCAAGGCCTTCGACTCCGTCAATAGGGAAGCCCTCTGGCGATCCCTCAGCCAATTTGGCTGCCCACCAAATTTCATTGCCATCGTGAGGCAACTCCACTATGGCATGAACGGCAGTGTCCTGCACAATGACACCCAACTGAGTTTTCCCCATCCAAATGGGAGTAAAACAAGGATGTGTAATGGCGCCAACTCTCTTTTCCATTTTCTTGGTTGCCTACCTTACTCGTGCCAGTGCCAATTTAGCCAGCGGGGTGAACGTCGAGTACCAGATGAAGGATCTTTTCAACATAAGACGACTCCAGGCAAGAACAAAGGTGTCGACAGCTTCCATTATTGAAATTCAGCATGCAGACGAACTCATCCTTGTCGCTCACATTGAACACGACCTACAGGAGATCCTGAGCACCTGTGCAGATGCATATGAACACTTCGGCCTTGAGGTGAATGTGCGAAAGACTCAGATTCTCTTTCAGCCCGCCCCTGGCTTAGCCACACCTCCACCATCCATCCAGCTTTATGGTACTAACCTCTCTTATGTTACCCACCTTCAGTATCTCGGCTCTAACCTGTCCACCACCGCAAACATCGATGAAGAGATTCAGCATTGAATCAGATGTGGATCTCAAGCCTTTGGCAAACTCCGTACCAGAATCTACAGCTGTAGGGAGCTGAAATTATCTACAAAGTTGCACGTATACTCTGTAGCCCTCCCTACTCTGCTATATGGCAGTGAGACATGGGTTACATATAGGAGGCACCTCAAGCCACTTTAAATCTTTCACCAGTGTAGTCTACGTTCTATCCACAGAGTTCCCGGGGAAGACAAGAGAACAAATGCCAGTATTCTCGCTGACACCAACTGTTGGAGCATCGAGGCTACCATTATCCATGAACACCTATGCTGGATTGTCCATGTTACCCACATGGACGTCAGTAGAATGCCAACGCAGCTACTTTACAGTCAACTAACAAATAATAAACGTAACGCTGGCGGGCAACTGAAAAGGTATAAGGATAGTCTTAAGACAAACCTGAAAAAGTGCCAAATCGACCCCGTTACCTGGGAGACGATCACTCCACACCGTAATGCTTGGAGGAACACCACAAGAGAAGGTGTCAATACCTTCGAATTAACCCGACTGCAAACCGAGGCAGAAAAGTGCCAGCGCCGGAAAGACGCTGCCGGTGCCCTTCCCGCACTAGATGTAACCCTCCACATGTGCAACATCTATGGACGACCCCTGCCGGTCCCCTATCGTCCTCTTCAGCCATTTTAAAACTCACCAACCTTGGTGACATCCCTAATAACTCCTATCATTTTATCATAGCTGGATGATCGTCATACTCAATTCCGAGTGACAACAAAGTAGTAGTAGTAGTAGTAGTAGTAGTAGTAGTAGTAGTACAGTTTAGTAGAGTATAGAATGTAGGGTAGTACAGGGTATATTATAGAGTTTAATATAGTATAGTATAGTACAAGTGATCGTGGGCCCTTCGTGCCCGGTGACGAGTCTGGTAGTACAGTTTACCTAGGTTGTTATAATCATGGTCGTGGTTGTTATAATCATGGTCGTGGTTGTTATAATCATGGTCGTGGTTGTTATAATCATGGTCGTGGTTGTTATAATCATGGTGGTGGTTGTTATAATCATGGTCGTGGTTGTTATAATCATAGTCGTGGTTGTTATACTCATGGTCGTGGTTGTTATACTCATGGTCGTGGTTGTTATAATCATGGTCGTGGTCGTGAGACTTACAGTATCTAATATACTATAAGAAGGAATAGAATAAAGGTTAGAATAATTAGTTAAAGAAATATTCGCCATAAGGAGAGGTTAAAATCATAAAAAAAAAATTATTATGAATCACCGATGATCATTCCGAGATAAATTATATTATGAAGAGAAGTGACCTTGATTCTGGTTATATTAATCACCATCTGCTTAAGTCATCACCTGTGTTAAGTCATCATAGTCATCATCTACGTTAGTCAGTTTTAGGCCTATCTCACATGACTGACCGACCATAGATGTTGTTTCCGCGCGAGGGTATTAGTTTTCAATGTCGTCTTATTATTTACGCTGGTGGATGTAAGACCTCCTACCCTCACTGACGCAGCTATGGTCAATTTGGTGTTATTCTTGTTTATAAATGCCTTCTAATCTGTCTCAAGTCTACCCGTCCTGTCTATTGCCATCCCAACTGTCTGTTCGTCTGTGCTGTTAAGGTTTTAACTGTTATTATTTGTTCAAACCCATTTTGTATTGTAACCAGCATTCTTTGTTCTCTAACGACCATCTGCATCGTTAAATGACCCACCGGCGGGTCGCGTGGCGGGAACCGACCTTATATATAGGGCCCATCAACTGACGGAGTTAGTTCAGTCCTCTTGTCATACAGTCCACACCCTTTGAGTGACCCTCGTCACCTGTTTCTTATACTTAATTTATTTGTGTTGTTCCTGTCGCCACCAATGTGGTATATCTATGTGAGTACCTATTTATGTCTCTATTTATGTCCATCAGTATTTGCTTAGTTACATTTAAGTAATTTAGTGTTGTTTCACGTTAGTTAATTTCAGTGTTAGTTTTCATATGTTTATGCAGTGTTAACGTAATCCAATGCTTTATTTTTATTCTTTTGATGTTTCGATGTTTAGTATCATTTGTGTCTTAAAAGTTTCGATGGTGAATCAATTTGTTGTGACAGTCTACGAGGCTCTTTATTGTGTTAATATTTAATTAATTAAATTCTTAAAGGTTTACTTTATTTTTTTTCCCTTTTAATTTACTACACTTTTTTGTTTGGTTACGCCTAGAACCTGGATATTTAAGTAAATTAAGAGACGGCGTAACAACATGAGAGCTGATATAGTTACTAAGTGCAAAAAATTGGATACAATCTTAATATGTCGGCTATCTTGCCATTAGAGATGAAGTGTTGTGCCATTTCAAACACAGTGTGCTTGGACCTGTCCCTAAAAGGTTCTACCTTCACACAGTCGAGGACGTAGTGTTCAAGTTCACTACATCCTCACTTGTCCTATGACCTCCTCCTACAGGTCCCCAGCCGTTACCAACACTTCTTCACTCCCTGACCAGATATCCCTCCTCCTAGTCACCGGCCTGGCACTTGACATTATTAGGGACCTGCCACGCTTTGCCATAAACAGATGAAATGCACCGGGAAGTCGTCCCCCCCCCCCCCCAACACACACACTCCTCATTCTGTCACTTTATGTAACTTGCTGACAAAACCTATGACCCTTCAGGCTTCCACGCCCTTAATGCATTAGTCATAAAGGCGAGCATGAACTCCGCATGCTTCCCAGTTGGGCGCTGTAAACGCTTCCGCGCTTCACCTTGCGCACGATGTAAGGGGGTGCCTAATAAACTAGCCCCCTCCTGGGCAATCTGTGATCTGTAGACATAAGCGTGACAACTTGAGTTGAGGGTGTCAAGGGCAAGTAGTGAGGATAGAGAGTCCGTGATGATGAGAATAAGTGACAGTGGTTTCAATGAATTTAATAGCTGTGAGTATGGCAACTAATTCAGTTTGCAGAGTGGATGCCCAGTTGTTAATTCTAACTCCTTTCTCAATTATATTACCGTCAGGTTGAGTCACAACAATAGCACTTCCAACCCTCCCACAGGCGGTGTTAAGAGATCCATCAGTGTAGATGGTCTGTGTGATATTATCATCAGTATGTAGAGTGTGTATGTGTTCAAGAGCTTATTATACATTTGCATAATAAATCTTTTAGGCGGATATGTCGGTACTGTGATATAGAAGGGAACTGTCCTCCCCCGTGCTCCTCCTCCTCCCCCGTGCTCCTCCTCCTCCCCCGTGCTCCTCTTCCTCCCTCGTGCTCCACAGCCTCCTCCTCCCTAGTGCTCCTCCTCCTCCTCCCTTGTGCTCCACCGCCTCTTCCTCCACTGTCCTCCTCCTCCTCCCTTGTGCTCCCCCTCCTCCCTCGTGCACCTCCTCCTACCCAGTGCTCTTCCTCCTCCCTCGTGTTGCTCCTCCTCCTCCTTCGAGCTCCTCCTCCTCCCTCGTGCAACCCCTCCTCCTTCGTGCTCCTCTTCCTTCCTCGTGCTCCTCCTCCTCCCTCGTGCTCCTCCTCCTGTTCCCTCGTACTCCTCCTCCCCAGTGCTACTCCTCCTGCCTCGTGCTCCTCCTCTTCCTGCCTCGTGCTCCGCCTCCTCCCTCGTGCTCATCCTCCTCTCCCGTACTCCTCCTCCTCCCTTGTGCTCCCCCTCCTCCCTCGTGCACCTCCTCCTACCTAGTGCTCTTCCTCCTCCCTCGTGTTGCTCCTCCTACTCCTTCGAGCTCCTCCTCCTCCCTCGTGCTCCTCCTCCTGTTCCCTCGTACTCCTCCTCCCCAGTGCTACTCCTCCTGCCTCGTGCTCCTCCTCTTCCTGCCTCGTGCTCCTCCTCCTCCCTCGTGCTCATCCTCCTCTCCCGTACTCCTCCTCCTCCCTTGTGCTCCCCCTCCTCCCTCGTGCACCTCCTCCTACCTAGTGCTCTTCCTCCTCCCTCGTGTTGCTCCTCCTACTCCTTCGAGCTCCTCCTCCTCCCTCGTGCTCCTCCTCCTCGTCCCTCGTACTCCTCCTCCCCAGTGCTACTCCTCCTGCCTCGTGCTCCTCCTCTTCCTGCCTCGTGCTCCTCCTCCTCCCTCGTGCTCATCCTCCTCTCCCGTACTCCTCCTCCTCCCTTGTGCTCCTCCTCCTCCCTCGTGCACCTCCTCCTACCTAGTGCTCTTCCTCCTCCCTCGTGTTGCTCCTCCTACTCCTTCGAGCTCCTCCTTCTCCCTCGTGCTCGTGCTCCTCCTCCTCCCTCGTGCTCCTCCTCCTCCCTCGTGCAACCCCTCCTCCCTCGTGCTCCTCTTCCTTCCTCGTGCTCCTCCTCCTCCCTCGTGCTCCTCCTCCTCCCTCGTGCTCCTCCTCCTCTTCCCTCGTACTCCTCCTCCCCAGTGCTACTCCTCCTGCCTCGTGCTCCTCCTCTTCCTGCCTCGTGCTCCTCCTCCTCCCTCGTGCTCATCCTCCTCTCCCGTACTCCTCATCCTCCCTTGTGCTCCACCGCCTCTTCCTCCCTTGTGCTGCTCCTCCTCCTCCCCCGTGCTCCTCCTCCCTCGTGCTCCTCCTCCTCCCTCTAGCTCCCTCTCCTCCCTCATGCTTCTCCTCCTCCTTCTTGCACCTCCTCCTCCTCCCTCGTGCTCCTCCTCCTCCCTTGTGCTCATCCTCCTCCCTTGTGTTCCTCCTCGTCCCTCTTGCTCCTCCTCCTCCTCCTTCGTGCTCCTCCTCTTCCTCCCCCGTGCTCCCCCTCCTCCCTCGTGCTCATCCTCCTCCCTCGTGTTCCTCCTCCTCCCTCGTTTTCCTCCTCCTCCCTCGTGTTCCTCCTCCTCCCTCTTGCTCCTCCTCCTCCCTCTTGCTCCTCCTCCTCCCTCGTATTCCTCCTGCTCCCCTGTGCTCCTCCTCTTCCTCCTCCGTGCTCCTCCTCCTCCCTCGTGCTCCTCCTCCTCCTCCCCCGTGCTCCTCCTCCTCCCTCGAGCTCCTCCTCCTCCCTCGTGCTCGTGCTCCACCTCCTCCCTCGTGCTCCTCCTCCTCCCTCGTGCACCCCCTCCTCCCTTGTGCTCCTTCTCCTCCCTCGTACTAACCCTCCTCCCTCGTGCTCCTCTTCCTCCCTCGTGCTCCTTCTCCTCCCTCGTGATAAACCTCCTTCCCCGTGCTCCTCCTCCTCCCTCGTGCTCCCCGTCCTCCCTCTTGCTCCTCCTCCTCCCCCGTGCTCCCTCTCCTCCTCCCCCGTGCTCCCTCTCCTCCTCCCTCATGCTCCTCCTCCTCCCTCGTGCGAACCCTCCTCCCTCGTGCTCCTCCTCCTCCCTCGTGCTCGTCCTCCTCCCCCGTGCTCCTCTTCTTCCTCCCTCGTGCTCGTGCTCCTCCTCCTCCCTCGTGCTCCTCCTCCTCCCTCGTGCTAACCATCCTCCCCCGTGCTCCTCCTCCTCCCTCGTGTTCCTCCTCCTCCCCCGTGCGCGTCCTCCTCCCCCGTGCTCCTCCTCTTCCTCCCTCGTGCTCCTCCTCCTCCCTCGTGCTAACCCTCCTCCCCCGTGCTCCTCCTCCTCCCTCGTGCTCCTCCTCCTCCCCCGTGCTCCTCCTCCTCCCACGTGCTCCCCTTCCCCCTTTGTGATCCTCCTCCTCCCTCGTGTTCCTCCTCCTCCCTCGTGCTTCTCCTCCTCCTTGGTGCTCACCCTCCTCCCTCGTGCTCCTCCTCCTCCCTCGACTTCCTCCTCCTCCCTCGTGCTCCTCTTCCTCCCTCGTGCTCCCTCTCCTCCCTCGTGGTCCTCCTCCTCCCTCGTGCTCCTCCTCCTCCCTCGTGCTCCTCCTCATCCCTCGTGCTCCCTCTCCTCCCTCGTGGTCCTCCTCCTCCTTCGTGCTCCTCCTCCTCCCTCGTGCCCCCCCTCCTCCTTCGAGCTCCCCCACCTCCCTCGTGTTCCTCCTCCTCCCTCGTTTCTTCCTCCTCTTCCTCCACCGTGCTTGCCCTCCTCCCTCGTGCTCCTCCTCCTCCCTCGTGCTCCTCCTCCTCCCTCGTGCTCCTCCTCCTCCCTGGTGCAAACCCCTCTCCCCCGTGCTCCTCCTCCTCCCTCGTGCTCCTCCTCCTCCCTTGTGTTTCTCCTTCTCCCCCGTGCTCCACCTCTTCCTCCCTCGTGCTCCTCCTCCTCCCTCGTACTAACCGTCCTCCCTCGTTCTCCTCCTCCTCCCTCGTGCTCCTCCTCCTCCCTCGTGCTCCTCCTCCTCCCTCGTGCTCCTCCTCCTCCCCCGTGCTCCTCCTCCTCCCCCGCGCTCCTCCTCTTCCTTCCCCGTGCTCCTCGTCCTCCTTCGTGCTCCCCCTCCTCCTTCGTGCTCCTCCTCCTCCCTCGTGCTCCTCCTCCTCCCTCGTGCTCCTCCTCCTCCCTCGTGCTCCCCTTCCCTCCTTGTGCTCCTCCTCCTCCCTCGTGTTCCTCCTCCTCCCTCGTGCTCCTCCTCCTCCTTCGTGCACCCTCTCCTCCCTCGTGCACCCCCTCCTCCCTCGTGTTCCTCCTCCTCCATTGTGCTCCTCCTCTTCCTCCCTCGTGCTCCTCCTCCTCCCTCGTGCAAACCCTCCTCCGTGCACCTCCTCCTCCCTCGTGCTCCTCCTCCTCCTCCCCCGTGCTCCACCTCGTCCTCCCTCGAGCTCCTCCTCCCTCGTGCTAACCCTCCTCCCTCGTGCTCCTCTTCCTCCCTCATGCTCCTCCTCCCTCGTGTTCCTCCTCCTCTCCCGTGCTCCTCCTCTTCCTCCCCCGTGCTCCTCCTCCTCCCCCGTGCTCCACCTCTTCCTCCCTCATACTCGTCCTCCTCCCTCGTGCTCCTCCTCCTCCCTCGTGCTAACCCTCCTCCCCCGTGCTCCTCCTCTTCCTCCCCCGTGCTCCTCCTCCTCCCTCGTGTTCCTCCTCCTCCGTCGTGCACCTCCTCGTCCTCCCTCGTACTCCCCCTCCTCCCTCGTGCTCCTCCTCCTCCCTCGTGCTCCTCCCCATCCCTCTTGCTAACCCTCCTCCCCCGTGCTCCTCTTACACCATCGTGCTCCTGCTCCTCCCTCGTGCTCTTCTTCCTTTCTCGTGCTCCTCCTCCTCCCTCGTGCTCCTCCTCCTCCCCCGTGCTCCTCCTCCCTCGTGCTGACCCTCCTCCCTCGTGCTCTTCCTCCTCCCTCGTGCTCCCCCTCCTCCCCCGTGCTCCTCTTACTCCATCGTGCTCCTGCTCCTCCCTCGTGCTCCTCCTCCTCCCCCGTGCTCCTCCTCCTCCCCCGTGCTCTTCCTCCTCCTCCCTTGTGCTCCCCTCCTCCCTCGCAAACCCCTTCCTCCCTCGTGCTCCTCCTCCTCCCTCGTGCTCCCCTCCTCCCTCGTGTTCCTCCTCCTCTCCCGTGCTCCTCCTCTTCCTCCCCCGTGCTCCTCCTACTCCATCGTGCTCCTCCTCCTCCCTCGTGCTCCTCCTCCTCCCCCGTGCTCCTCCTCCTCCCCCGTGCTCCTCCTCTTCCTCCCACGTGCTCCCCCTCCTCCCTCGTCCTCCTCCTCCTCCCTCGTGCTCCCCCTCCTCCCTCGTGCTCCTCCTCCTCCCTCGTGCTCCTCCTCCTCCCTCGTGCTCCCCCTCCTCCCTCGTGCCCCTCCTCCTCCCCCGTGCTCCCCCTCCTCCCTTGTGTTCCCCCTCCTCCCTCGTGCTCCCCCTCCTCCCTCGTGCTCCTCCTCCTCCCTCGTGCTCCTCCTCCTCCCTCGTGCTCCCCCTCCTCCCTCATGTTCCCCTCCTCCCTCGTGCTCCTCCTCCTCCCTCGTGCTCCTCCTCCTCCCTCGTGCTCCCCCTCCTCCCCCGTGCTCCTCCTCCTCCCCCGTGCTCCCCCTCCTCCCTTGTCTTCCCCCTCCTCCCTCGTGCCTCTCCTCCTCCCTCGTGCTCCTCCTCCACCCTCGTGCACCCCCTCCTCCCTTGTGCTCCCCCTCCTCCATGGTGCTCCTCCTCCTCCTCCTCCCCCATCGTGCTCCTGCTCCTCCTCCCTCGTGCTCCTCCTCCTCCCTCGTGCTCCTCCTCCTCCCTCGTGCTCCTCCTCCTCCCCCGTGCTCCTCCTCTTCCTCCCTCGTGCTCCTCCTCCTCCCTCGTGCTCCTCCTCCTCCCTCGTGCTCCTCCTCCTCCCTCGTGTTCCTCCTCCTCCCGCGTGCTCCTCCTCTTCCTCCCTAGTGCTCCTCCTCCTCCCTCGTGCTAGCCCTCCTCCCGCGTGCGCCCCCTCCTCCCCCGTGCTCCTCCTCTCCTCCCTCGTGCTCCTCCTCCTCCCTCGTGCTCCTGTTCCTCCCTCGTGCTCCTCCTCCCTCGTGCTCCTCTCCTCCCTCGTGCTCCTCCTCCCTCGTGCTCCTCCTCCTCCCTCGTGCTTCTCCTCCTCCCTTGTGCTCCTCCTCCTCCCTCGTGCTCCTCCTCCTCCCTCGTGCTCCTCCTCCTCCCTCGTGCTCCCCCTCCTCCCTCGTGCTCCCCCTCCTCCCTCGTGCTCCCCCTCCTCCCTCGTGCTCCTCCTCCTCCCTCGTGCTACCCTTCCTCCCTTGTGCTCACCCTCCTCCATCGAGCTCCTCCTCCTCCCTCGTGCTTCCCCTCCTCCCTCGTGCTCCCCCTCCTCCCTCGTGCTCCTCCTCCTCCCTCGTGCTCCCCCTCCTCCCTCGTGCTAACCCTCCTCCATGGTGCTCCCCCTCCTCCCTCGTGCTCCTCCTCCTCCCCCGTGCTCCTCCTCTCCCTACCTCGTGCTCCTCCTCCTCCCTCGTGCTCCTCCTCCTCCCTCGTGCCTCTCCTCCTCCTTCGTGTTCCTCCTCCTCTCCCGTGCTATACCTTTTCCCCCCTCGTGTTCCTCCTCCTCCTCCCTCGTGCTCCTCCTCCTCCCTCGTGCTCCCCCTCCCTCGTGTTCCTCCTCCTCTCCCGTGCTCCTCCTCTTCCTCCCTCGTGCTCCTCCTCCTCCCTCGTGCTCCCCCTCCTCCTTCGTGCTCCTCCTCCTCCTTCGTGCTCCTCCTCCTCCCCCGTGCACCTCCTAATCCCTGGTGCTCCTCCTCCTCCCTCGTGCTCCTCCTCCTCCTTCGTGCTCCTCCTCCTCCCCCGTGCTCCTCCTCATCCCTGGTGCTCCTCCTCCTCCCTCGTTCTCCTCCTCCTCCCTCGTGTTCCTCCTCATCCCTCGTGCTTCCCCTCCTCCCTCCTGCACCCCCTCCTCCCTCGCGCTCCCTCTCCTCCCTCGTGTTCCTCCTCCTCCCCGTGCTCCCCCTCCTCCCTCATGCTCCTCCTCTACCTCCTTCGTGCTCCTCCTCCACCCTCGTGCACCCCCTCCTCTCTCGTGCTCCACCTCCTCCCTCGTCCTCCCCCTCCTCCATCGTGCTCCCCCTCCTCCATCGTGCTCCTCCTCCTCCCCCCCCATCGTGCTCCTCCCCCTCCTCCCTTGTGCTCCCCATCCTCCCTCGTGCTCCTCCTCCTCCTACTTCGTCGTCCTCGCGCTCCTCCTCCTCCCTCGTGCTCCCCCTCCTCCCTCGTGCACCTCCTTCTACCCCGTGCTCCCCCTCCTCCCTCGTGCTCCCCCTCCTCCATCGTGCTCCTCCTCCCCCATCGTGCTCCTCCTCCTCCTCCCCCGTTTTCCCTCTCCTCCCTCGTGCTTCCCCTCCTCCCTCGTGCTCCCCCTCCTCCCTCGCGCTCCCCCTCCTCCCTCGCGCTCCCCCTCCTCGCTCGTGTTCCTCCTCCTCCCCCGTGCTCCTCCTCTTCCGCCCACGTGCTCCCCCTCCTCCCTCATGCTCCTCCTCCTCCCTCGTGTTCCTCCTCCTCCCACGTGCTCCTCCTCTTCCTCCCTCGTGCTCCTCCTCCTCCTCCCTCGTGCTAATCCTCCTCCCCCGTGCTCCACCTCCTCCCTGGTGCTCCTCCTCCTCCCTCGTGCTCCTCCTCCTCCTTCGTGCTCCTCGTGCTCCTCCTCCTCCCCCGTGCTCCTCCTCTTCCTCCCACGTGCTCCCCCTCCTCCCTCATGCTCCTCCTCCTCCCTCGTGCTCCCCCTCCACCCTCATACTCCTCCTCCTCCCTCGTGCTCCTCCTCCTCCCTCGTGCTCCCCCTCCTCCCTCGTGCTCCTCCTCCTCCCCCGTTCTCCCCCTCCTCCCTCGTGTTCCCCCTCCTCCCTCATGCTCCTCCTCCTCCCTCGTGCTCCCCCTCCTCCCTCGTGCTCCCCCTCCTCCCTCGTGCTCCCCCTCCTCCCTCGTGCTCCCCCTCCTCCCTCGTGCTCTCCCTCGTGCTCCCCCTCCTCCCCGTGCTCCCCCTCCTCCCTCGTGCTCCCCCTCCTCCCTCGTGCTCCCCCTCCTCCCTCGTGCTCCTCCTTCCTCCCTCGTGCTCCCCCTCCTCCCTCGTGCTCCCCCTCCTCCCTCGTGCTCCTCCTCCTCCCCCGTGCCCCCCCTCCTCCCTTGTGTTCCCCCTCCTCCCTCGTACTCCCCCTCCTCCCTCGTGCTCCTCCTCCTCCCTCGTGCTCCTCCTCCTCCCTCGTGCTCCCCCTCCTCCCTCGTGCTCCTCCTCCTCCCCCATGCTCCCCCTCCTCCCTTGTGTTCCCCCTCCTCCCTCGTGCCTCTCCTCCTCCCTCGTGCTCCTCTTCCACCCTCGTGTTCCCCCTCCTCCCTCGTGCTCCCCCTCCTCCATCGTGCTCCTCCTCCTCCTCCCCCATCGTGCTCCTCCTCCCCCATCGTGCTCCTCCTCCTCCTCCCCCGTTCTCCCCCTCCTCCCTTGTGCTCCTCCTCCTTTTCCCCCGTGCTCCTCCTCCTCCTCACACGTGCTCCTCCTCTTCCTCCCTCATGCTCTTCCTCCTCCCTCGTGCTCCTCCTCCTCCCTCGTGCTCCTCTTCCTCCCTCGTGCTCCTCCTCCCTCGTGCTCCTCTTCCTCCCTCGTGCTCCTCCTCCCTCGTGCTCCCCTTCCTCCCTCGTGCTTCTCCTCCTCCCTTGTGCCCCCCTTCCTCCCTCGTGTTCCTCCTCCTCCCTCGTGCTCCCCCTCCTCCCTCGTGCTCCCCCTCCTCCCTCGTGCTCCCACTCCTCCCTCGTGCTCCTCCTCCTCCCTCGTGCGACCCTTCCTCCCTCGTGCTCCTCCTCCTCCCTCGTGCTACCCTTCCTCCCTTGTGCTCCCCCTCCTCCCTCGTGCTAACCCTCCTCCATGGTGCTCCCCCTCCTCCCTCGTGCTCCTCCTCCTCCCCCGTGCTCCTCCTCTTCCTCCCACGTGCTCCCCCTCCTCCCTCATGCTCCTCCTCCTCCCTCGTGCTCCCCCTCCTCCCTCATACTCCTCCTCCTCCCTCGTGCTCCTCCTCCTCCCTCGTGCTCCCCCTCCTCCCTCGTGCTCCTCCTCCTCCCCCGTGCTCCCCCTCCTCCCTTGTGTTCCCCCTCCTCCCTCATGCTCCCCCTCCTCCCTCGTGCTCCCCCTCCTCCCTCGTGCTCCCCCTCCTCCCTCGTGCTCCCCCTCCTCCCTCGTGCTCCCCCTCCTCCCTCGTGCTCCTCCTCCTCCCTCGTGCTCCCCCTCCTCCCTCGTGCTCCCCCTCCTCCCTCATGCTCCTCTTCCTCCCTCGTGCTCCTCCTCCTCCCTCGTGCTCCCCCTCCTCCCTCGTGCTCCTCCTCCTCCCCCGTGCTCCCCCTCCTCCCTTGTGTTCCCCCTCCTCCCTCTTGCTCCCCCTCCTCCCTCTTGCTCCCCCTCCTCCCTCGTGCTCCCCCTCCTCCCTCGTGCTCCCCCTCCTCCCTCGTGCTCCCCCTCCTCCCTCGTGCTCCTCCTCCTCCCTCGTGCTCCCCCTCGTCCCTCGTGCTCCTCCTCCTCCCTCGTGCTCCCCCTCCTCCCTTGTGTTCCCCCTCCTCCCTCGTGCTCCCCCTCCTCCCTCGTGCTCCCCCTCCTCCCTCATGCTCCTCTTCCTCCCTCGTGCTCCTCCTCCTCCCTCGTGCTCCCCCTCCTCCCTCGTGCTCTCCCTCGTGCTCCTCCTCCTCCCCCGTGCCCCCCTCCTCCCTTGTGTTCCCCCTCCTCCCTCGTACTCCCCCTCCTCCCTCGTGCTCCTCCTCCTCCCTCGTGCTCCTCCTCCTCCCTTGTGCTCCCCCTCCTCCCTCGTGCTCCTCCTCCTCCCCCGTGCTCCCCCTCCTCCCTTGTGTTCCCCCTCCTCCCTCGTGCCTCTCCTCCTCCCTCGTGCTCCTCTTCCACCCTCGTGTACCCCCTCCTCCCTCGTGCTCCCCCTCCTCCATCGTGCTCCTCCTCCTCCTCCCCCATCGTGCTCCTCCTCCCCCATCGTGCTCCTCCTCCTCCTCCCCCGTTCTCCCCCTCCTCCCTTGTGCTCCTCCTCCTTTTCCCCCGTGCTCCTCCTCTTCCTCCCTCGTGCTCCTCCTCCTCCCTCGTGCTCCTCCTCCTCCCTCGTGCTCCTCCTCGTCCCTCGTGTTCCTCCTCCTCCCGCGTGCTCCTCCTCTTCCTCCCTCATGCTCCTCCTCCTCCCTCGTGCTCCTCCTCCTCCCTCGTGCTCCTCTTCCTCCCTCGTGCTCCTCTTCCTCCCTCGTGCTCCTCTTCCTCCCTCGTGCTCCTCCTCCCTCGTGCTCCCCTTCCTCCCTCGTGCTTCTCCTCCTCCCTTGTGCCCCCCTTCCTCCCTCGTGTTCCTCCTCCTCCCTCGTGCTCCTCCTCCTCCCTCGTGCTCCCCCTCCTCCCTCGTGCTCCCCCTCCTCCCTCGTGCTCTCCCTCGTGCTCCTCCTCCTCCCCCGTGCCCCCCCTCCTCCCTTGTGTTCCCCTCCTCCCTCGTGCTCCCCCTCCTCCCTCGTGCTCCTCCTCCTCCCTCGTGCTCCTCCTCCTCCCCCGTGCTCCCCCTCCTCCCTCGTGCTCCCCCTCCTCCCTCGTGCTCCCCCTCCTCCCTCGTGCTCCCCCTCCTCCCTCGTGCTCCTCCTCCTCCCCCGTGCTCCCCCTCCTCCCTTGTGTTCCCCCTCCTCCCTCGTGCTCCTCCTCCTCCTTCGTGCTCCTCCTCCTCCCTCGTGCTCCCCCTCCTCCCTCGTGCTCCTCCTCCTCCCTCGTGCTCTCACCTCCTCCCCCTCGTGCTCCTCCTCCTCCCACGTGCTCCTCCTCCTCCTCCCCCGTGCTCTCCCCCTCCTCCCTCTGTGCTCCTCCTCCTCCCTCGTGCTCCTCCTCCTCCCTCGTGCTCCTCCTCCTCCCTCGTGCTCCTCCTCCTCCCTCGTGCTCCTCCTCCTCCCTCGTGCTCCTCCTCCTCCCCCGTGCTCCTCCTCTTCCTCCCTCGTGCTCCTCCTCCTCCCTCGTGCTCCTCCTCCTCCCTCGTGCTCCTCCTCCTCCCTCGTGCTCCTCCTCCTCCCTCGTGCTCCTCCTCCTCCCTCGTGCTCCCCCTCCTCCCTCGTGCTCCTCCTCCTCCCTCGTGCTCCTCCCTTCCTCCCTCGTGCTCCTCCTCCTCCCTCGTGCTCCTCCTCCTCCCTCGTGCTCCTCCTCCTCCCTCGTGCTCCTCCTCCTCCCTCGTGCTCCACCTCCTCGTGCTCCTCCTCCTCCCTCCGTGCCCCCCCTCCTCCCTCTGTGCTTCCCTCCTCCTCCCTCGTCTCCTCCCTCCTCCCTCGTGCTCCTCCTCCTCCCTCGTGCTCCTCCTCCTCCTCCTTCGTGCTCCTCCTCCTCCCTCGTGCACCCCCTCCTCTCTCGTGCTCCACCTCCTCCCTCGTCCTCCCCCTCCTCCATCGTGCTCCCCCTCCTCCATCGTGCTCCTCCTCCTCCCCCCCCATCGTGCTCCTCCCCCTCCTCCCTTGTGCTCCCCATCCTCCCTCGTGCTCCTCCTCCTCCTCCTTCGTCGTCCTCGTGCTCCTCCTCCTCCCTCGTGCTCCCCCTCCTCCCTCGTGCACCTCCTTCTACCCCGTGCTCCCCCTCCTCCCTCGTGCTCCCCCTCCTCCATCGTGCTCCTCCTCCCCCATCGTGCTCCTCCTCCTCCTCCCCCGTTTTCCCTCTCCTCCCTCGTGCTTCCCCTCCTCCCTCGTGCTCCCCCTCCTCCCTCGCGCTCCCCCTCCTCCCTCGCGCTCCCCCTCCTCGCTCGTGTTCCTCCTCCTCCCCCGTGCTCCTCCTCTTCCGCCCACGTGCTCCCCCTCCTCCCTCATGCTCCTCCTCCTCCCTCGTGTTCCTCCTCCTCCCACGTGCTCCTCCTCTTCCTCCCTCGTGCTCCTCCTCCTCCTCCCTCGTGCTAATCCTCCTCCCCCGTGCTCCTCCTCCTCCCTGGTGCTCCTCCTCCTCCCTCGTGCTCCTCCTCCTCCTTCGTGCTCCTCGTGCTCCTCCTCCTCCCTCGTGCTCCTCCTCTTCCTCCCACGTGCTCCCCCTCCTCCCTCATGCTCCTCCTCCTCCCTCGTGCTCCCCCTCCACCCTCATACTCCTCCTCCTCCCTCGTGCTCCTCCTCCTCCCTCGTGCTCCCCCTCCTCCCTCGTGCTCCTCCTCCTCCCCCGTGCTCCCCCTCCTCCCTCGTGTTCCCCCTCCTCCCTCATGCTCCTCCTCTCCTCCTCCCCTCGTGCTCCCCCTCCTCCCTCGTGCTCCCCCTCCTCCCTCGTGCTCCCCCTCCTCCCTCGTGCTCCCCCTCCTCCCTCGTGCTCTCCCTCGTGCTCCCCCTCCTCCCCCGTGCTCCCCCTCCTCCCTCGTGCTCCCCCTCCTCCCTCGTGCTCCCCCTCCTCCCTCGTGCTCCCCCTCCTCCCTCATGCTCCTCTTCCTCCCTCGTGCTCCCCCTCCTCCCTCGTGCTCCCCCTCCTCCCTCGTGCTCCTCCTCCTCCCCCGTGCCCCCCCTCCTCCCTTGTGTTCCCCCTCCTCCCTCGTACTCCCCCTCCTCCCTCGTGCTCCTCCTCCTCCCTCGTGCTCCTCCTCCTCCCTCGTGCTCCCCCTCCTCCCTCGTGCTCCTCCTCCTCCCCCGTGCTCCCCCTCCTCCCTTGTGTTCCCCCTCCTCCCTCGTGCCTCTCCTCCTCCCTCGTGCTCCTCTTCCACCCTCGTGTTCCCCCTCCTCCCTCGTGCTCCCCCTCCTCCATCGTGCTCCTCCTCCTCCTCCCCCATCGTGCTCCTCCTCCCCCATCGTGCTCCTCCTCCTCCTCCCCCGTTCTCCCCCTCCTCCCTTGTGCTCCTCCTCCTTTTCCCCCGTGCTCCTCCTCTTCCTCCCTCGTGCTCCTCCTCCTCCCTCGTGCTCCTCCTCCTCCCTCGTGCTCCTCCTCGTCCCTCGTGTTCCTCCTCCTCCACGTGCTCCTCCTCTTCCTCCCTCATGCTCTTCCTCCTCCCTCGTGCTCCTCCTCCTCCCTCGTGCTCCTCTTCCTCCCTCGTGCTCCTCCTCCCTCGTGCTCCTCTTCCTCCCTCGTGCTCCTCCTCCCTCGTGCTCCCCTTCCTCCCTCGTGCTTCTCCTCCTCCCTTGTGCCCCCCTTCCTCCCTCGTGTTCCTCCTCCTCCCTCGTGCTCCCCCTCCTCCCTCGTGCTCCCCCTCCTCCCTCGTGCTCCCACTCCTCCCTCGTGCTCCTCCTCCTCCCTCGTGCGACCCTTCCTCCCTCGTGCTCCTCCTCCTCCCTCGTGCTACCCTTCCTCCCTTGTGCTCCCCCTCCTCCCTCGTGCTAACCCTCCTCCATGGTGCTCCCCCTCCTCCCTCGTGCTCCTCCTCCTCCCCCGTGCTCCTCCTCTTCCTCCCACGTGCTCCCCCTCCTCCCTCATGCTCCTCCTCCTCCCTCGTGCTCCCCCTCCTCCCTCATACTCCTCCTCCTCCCTCGTGCTCCTCCTCCTCCCTCGTGCTCCCCCTCCTCCCTCGTGCTCCTCCTCCTCCCCCGTGCTCCCCCTCCTCCCTTGTGTTCCCCCTCCTCCCTCATGCTCCCCCTCCTCCCTCGTGCTCCCCCTCCTCCCTCGTGCTCCCCCTCCTCCCTCGTGCTCCCCCTCCTCCCTCGTGCTCCCCCTCCTCCCTCGTGCTCCTCCTCCTCCCTCGTGCTCCCCCTCCTCCCTCGTGCTCCCCCTCCTCCCTCATGCTCCTCTTCCTCCCTCGTGCTCCTCCTCCTCCCTCGTGCTCCCCCTCCTCCCTCGTGCTCCTCCTCCTCCCCCGTGCTCCCCCTCCTCCCTTGTGTTCCCCCTCCTCCCTCTTGCTCCCCCTCCTCCCTCTTGCTCCCCCTCCTCCCTCGTGCTCCCCCTCCTCCCTCGTGCTCCCCCTCCTCCCTCGTGCTCCCCCTCCTCCCTCGTGCTCCTCCTCCTCCCTCGTGCTCCCCCTCCTCCCTCGTGCTCCTCCTCCTCCCTCGTGCTCCCCCTCCTCCCTTGTGTTCCCCCTCCTCCCTCGTGCTCCCCCTCCTCCCTCGTGCTCCCCCTCCTCCCTCATGCTCCTCTTCCTCCCTCGTGCTCCTCCTCCTCCCTCGTGCTCCCCCTCCTCCCTCGTGCTCTCCCTCGTGCTCCTCCTCCTCCCCCGTGCCCCCCTCCTCCCTTGTGTTCCCCCTCCTCCCTCGTACTCCCCCTCCTCCCTCGTGCTCCTCCTCCTCCCTCGTGCTCCTCCTCCTCCCTTGTGCTCCCCCTCCTCCCTCGTGCTCCTCCTCCTCCCCCGTGCTCCCCCTCCTCCCTTGTGTTCCCCCTCCTCCCTCGTGCCTCTCCTCCTCCCTCGTGCTCCTCTTCCACCCTCGTGTACCCCCTCCTCCCTCGTGCTCCCCCTCCTCCATCGTGCTCCTCCTCCTCCTCCCCCATCGTGCTCCTCCTCCCCCATCGTGCTCCTCCTCCTCCTCCCCCGTTCTCCCCCTCCTCCCTTGTGCTCCTCCTCCTTTTCCCCCGTGCTCCTCCTCTTCCTCCCTCGTGCTCCTCCTCCTCCCTCGTGCTCCTCCTCCTCCCTCGTGCTCCTCCTCGTCCCTCGTGTTCCTCCTCCTCCCGCGTGCTCCTCCTCTTCCTCCCTCATGCTCCTCCTCCTCCCTCGTGCTCCTCCTCCTCCCTCGTGCTCCTCTTCCTCCCTCGTGCTCCTCTTCCTCCCTCGTGCTCCTCTTCCTCCCTCGTGCTCCTCCTCCCTCGTGCTCCCCTTCCTCCCTCGTGCTTCTCCTCCTCCCTTGTGCCCCCCTTCCTCCCTCGTGTTCCTCCTCCTCCCTCGTGCTCCTCCTCCTCCCTCGTGCTCCCCCTCCTCCCTCGTGCTCCCCTCCTCCCTCGTGCTCCCCTCCTCCCTCGTGCTCCTCCTTCCTCCCTCGTGCTCCCCCTCCTCCCTCGTGCTCCTCCTCCTCCCTCGTGCTCCCCTCCTCCCTCGTGCTCCCCCTCCTCCCTCGCGCTCCCCCTCCACCCTCGCGCTCCCCCTCCACCCTCGTGCTAACCCTCCTCCATGGTGCTCCCCCTCCACCCTCGTGCTCCTCCTCCTCCCCCGTGCTCCTCCTCTTCCTCCCACGTGCTCCCCCTCCTCCCTCATGCTCCTCCTCCTCCCTCGTGCTACCCCTCCTCCCTCATACTCCTCCTCCTCCCTCGTGCTCCTCCTCCTCCCTCGTGCTCCCCCTCCTCCCTCGTGCTCCCCCTCCTCCCCCGTGCTCCCCCTCCTCCCTTGTGTTCCCCCTCCTCCCTCATGCTCCTCCTCCTCCCTCGTGCTCCCCCTCCTCCCTCGTGCTCCTCCTCCTCCCTCGTGCTCCCCTCCTCCCTCGTGCTCCCCCTCCTCCCTCTTGCTCCCCCTCCTCCCTCGTGCTCCCCCTCCTCCCTCGTGCTCCCCCTCCTCCCTCATGCTCCTCTTCCTCCCTCGTGCTAACCCTCCTCCATGGTGCTCCCCCTCCTCCCTCGTGCTCCTCCTCCTCCCCCGTGCTCCTCCTCTTCCTCCCACGTGCTCCCCCTCCTCCCTCATGCTCCTCCTCCTCCCTCGTGCTCCCCCTCCTCCCTCATACTCCTCCTCCTCCCTCGTGCTCCTCCTCCTCCCTCGTGCTCCCCCTCCTCCCTCGTGCTCCTCCTCCTCCCCCGTGCTCCCCCTCCTCCCTTGTGTTCCCCCTCCTCCCTCGTGCTCCCCCTCCTCCTTCGTGCTCCTCCTCCTCCTTCGTGCTCCTCCTCCTCCCCCGTGCACCTCCTAATCCCTGGTGCTCCTCCTCCTCCCTCGTGCTCCTCCTCCTCCTTCGTGCTCCTCCTCCTCCCCCGTGCTCCTCCTAATCCCTGGTGCTCCTCCTCCTCCCTCGTTCTCCTCCTCCTCCCTCGTGTTCCTCCTCATCCCTCGTGCTTCCCCTCCTCCCTCCTGCACCCCCTCCTCCCTCGCGCTCCCTCTCCTCCCTCGTGTTCCTCCTCCTCCCCCGTGCTCCCCCTCCTCCCTCATGCTCCTCCTCTACCTCCTTCGTGCTCCTCCTCCACCCTCGTGCACCCCCTCCTCTCTCGTGCTCCACCTCCTCCCTCGTCCTCCCCCTCCTCCATCGTGCTCCCCCTCCTCCATCGTGCTCCTCCTCCTCCCCCCCCATCGTGCTCCTCCCCCTCCTCCCTTGTGCTCCCCATCCTCCCTCGTGCTCCTCCTCCTCCTCCTTCGTCGTCCTCGTGCTCCTCCTCCTCCCTCGTGCTCCCCCTCCTCCCTCGTGCACCTCCTTCTACCCCGTGCTCCCCCTCCTCCCTCGTGCTCCCCCTCCTCCATCGTGCTCCTCCTCCCCCGTGCTCCTCCTCCTCCTCCCTCGTGCTCCTCCTCCTCCTCCCCCGTTTTCCCTCTCCTCCCTCGTGCTTCCCCTCCTCCCTCGTGCTCCCCCTCCTCCCTCGCGCTCCCCCTCCTCCCTCGCGCTCCCCCTCCTCGCTCGTGTTCCTCCTCCTCCCCCGTGCTCCTCCTCTTCCGCCCACGTGCTCCCCCTCCTCCCTCATGCTCCTCCTCCTCCCTCGTGTTCCTCCTCCTCCCACGTGCTCCTCCTCTTCCTCCCTCGTGCTCCTCCTCCTCCTCCCTCGTGCTAATCCTCCTCCCCCGTGCTCCTCCTCCTCCCTGGTGCTCCTCCTCCTCCCTCGTGCTCCTCCTCCTCCTTCGTGCTCCTCGTGCTCCTCCTCCTCCCTCGTGCTCCTCCTCTTCCTCCCACGTGCTCCCCCTCCTCCCTCATGCTCCTCCTCCTCCCTCGTGCTCCCCCTCCACCCTCATACTCCTCCTCCTCCCTCGTGCTCCTCCTCCTCCCTCGTGCTCCCCCTCCTCCCTCGTGCTCCTCCTCCTCCCCCGTTCTCCCCCTCCTCCCTCGTGTTCCCCCTCCTCCCTCATGCTCCTCCTCCTCCCTCGTGCTCCCCCTCCTCCCTCGTGCTCCCCCTCCTCCCTCGTGCTCCCCCTCCTCCCTCGTGCTCCCCCTCCTCCCTCGTGCTCTCCCTCGTGCTCCCCCTCCTCCCCCGTGCTCCCCCTCCTCCCTCGTGCTCCCCCTCCTCCCTCGTGCTCCCCCTCCTCCCTCGTGCTCCCCCTCCTCCCTCATGCTCCTCTTCCTCCCTCGTGCTCCCCCTCCTCCCTCGTGCTCCCCCTCCTCCCTCGTGCTCCTCCTCCTCCCCCGTGCCCCCCCTCCTCCCTTGTGTTCCCCCTCCTCCCTCGTACTCCCCCTCCTCCCTCGTGCTCCTCCTCCTCCCTCGTGCTCCTCCTCCTCCCTCGTGCTCCCCCTCCTCCCTCGTGCTCCTCCTCCTCCCCCGTGCTCCCCCTCCTCCCTTGTGTTCCCCCTCCTCCCTCGTGCCTCTCCTCCTCCTTCGTGCTCCTCTTCCACCCTCGTGTTCCCCCTCCTCCCTCGTGCTCCCCCTCCTCCATCGTGCTCCTCCTCCTCCTCCCCCATCGTGCTCCTCCTCCCCCATCGTGCTCCTCCTCCTCCTCCCCCGTTCTCCCCCTCCTCCCTTGTGCTCCTCCTCCTTTTCCCCCGTGCTCCTCCTCTTCCTCCCTCGTGCTCCTCCTCCTCCCTCGTGCTCCTCCTCCTCCCTCGTGCTCCTCCTCGTCCCTCGTGTTCCTCCTCCTCCCACGTGCTCCTCCTCTTCCTCCCTCATGCTCTTCCTCCTCCCTCGTGCTCCTCCTCCTCCCTCGTGCTCCTCTTCCTCCCTCGTGCTCCTCCTCCCTCGTGCTCCTCTTCCTCCCTCGTGCTCCTCCTCCCTCGTGCTCCCCTTCCTCCCTCGTGCTTCTCCTCCTCCCTTGTGCCCCCCTTCCTCCCTCGTGTTCCTCCTCCTCCCTCGTGCTCCCCCTCCTCCCTCGTGCTCCCCCTCCTCCCTCGTGCTCCCACTCCTCCCTCGTGCTCCTCCTCCTCCCTCGTGCGACCCTTCCTCCCTCGTGCTCCTCCTCCTCCCTCGTGCTACCCTTCCTCCCTTGTGCTCCCCCTCCTCCCTCGTGCTAACCCTCCTCCATGGTGCTCCCCCTCCTCCCTCGTGCTCCTCCTCCTCCCCCGTGCTCCTCCTCTTCCTCCCACGTGCTCCCCCTCCTCCCTCATGCTCCTCCTCCTCCCTCGTGCTCCCCCTCCTCCCTCATACTCCTCCTCCTCCCTCGTGCTCCTCCTCCTCCCTCGTGCTCCCCCTCCTCCCTCGTGCTCCTCCTCCTCCCCCGTGCTCCCCCTCCTCCCTTGTGTTCCCCCTCCTCCCTCATGCTCCCCCTCCTCCCTCGTGCTCCCCCTCCTCCCTCGTGCTCCCCCTCCTCCCTCGTGCTCCCCCTCCTCCCTCGTGCTCCCCCTCCTCCCTCGTGCTCCTCCTCCTCCCTCGTGCTCCCCCTCCTCCCTCGTACTCCCCCTCCTCCCTCATGCTCCTCTTCCTCCCTCGTGCTCCTCCTCCTCCCTCGTGCTCCCCCTCCTCCCTCGTGCTCCTCCTCCTCCCCCGTGCTCCCCCTCCTCCCTTGTGTTCCCCCTCCTCCCTCTTGCTCCCCCTCCTCCCTCTTGCTCCCCCTCCTCCCTCGTGCTCCCCCTCCTCCCTCGTGCTCCCCCTCCTCCCTCGTGCTCCCCCTCCTCCCTCGTGCTCCTCCTCCTCCCTCGTGCTCCCCTCCTCCCTCGTGCTCCTCCTCCTCCCCCGTGCTCCCCCTCCTCCCTTGTGTTCCCCCTCCTCCCTCGTGCTCCCCCTCCTCCCTCGTGCTCCCCCTCCTCCCTCATGCTCCTCTTCCTCCCTCGTGCTCCTCCTCCTCCCTCGTGCTCCCCCTCCTCCCTCGTGCTCTCCCTCGTGCTCCTCCTCCTCCCCCGTGCCCCCCCTCCTCCCTTGTGTTCCCCCTCCTCCCTCGTACTCCCCCTCCTCCCTCGTGCTCCTCCTCCTCCCTCGTGCTCCTCCTCCTCCCTTGTGCTCCCCCTCCTCCCTCGTGCTCCTCCTCCTCCCCCGTGCTCCCCCTCCTCCCTTGTGTTCCCCCTCCTCCCTCGTGCCTCTCCTCCTCCCTCGTGCTCCTCTTCCACCCTCGTGTACCCCCTCCTCCCTCGTGCTCCCCCTCCTCCATCGTGCTCCTCCTCCTCCTCCCCCATCGTGCTCCTCCTCCCCCATCGTGCTCCTCCTCCTCCTCCCCCGTTCTCCCCCTCCTCCCTTGTGCTCCTCCTCCTTTTCCCCCGTGCTCCTCCTCTTCCTCCCTCGTGCTCCTCCTCCTCCCTCGTGCTCCTCCTCCTCCCTCGTGCTCCTCCTCGTCCCTCGTGTTCCTCCTCCTCCCGCGTGCTCCTCCTCTTCCTCCCTCATGCTCCTCCTCCTCCCTCGTGCTCCTCCTCCTCCCTCGTGCTCCTCTTCCTCCCTCGTGCTCCTCTTCCTCCCTCGTGCTCCTCTTCCTCCCTCGTGCTCCTCCTCCCTCGTGCTCCCCTTCCTCCCTCGTGCTTCTCCTCCTCCCTTGTGCCCCCCTTCCTCCCTCGTGTTCCTCCTCCTCCCTCGTGCTCCTCCTCCTCCCTCGTGCTCCCCCTCCTCCCTCGTGCTCCCCTCCTCCCTCGTGCTCCCACTCCTCCCTCGTGCTCCTCCTCCTCCCTCGTGCTACCCCTCCTCCCTCGTGCTCCTCCTCCTCCCTCGTGCTCCCCTCCTCCCTCGTGCTCCCCCTCCTCCCTCGCGCTCCCCCTCCACCCTCGCGCTCCCCCTCCACCCTCGTGCTAACCCTCCTCCATGGTGCTCCCCCTCCACCCTCGTGCTCCTCCTCCTCCCCCGTGCTCCTCCTCTTCCTCCCACGTGCTCCCCCTCCTCCCTCATGCTCCTCCTCCTCCCTCGTGCTACCCCTCCTCCCTCATACTCCTCCTCCTCCCTCGTGCTCCTCCTCCTCCCTCGTGCTCCCCCTCCTCCCTCGTGCTCCCCCTCCTCCCCCGTGCTCCCCCTCCTCCCTTGTGTTCCCCCTCCTCCCTCATGCTCCTCCTCCTCCCTCGTGCTCCCCCTCCTCCCTCGTGCTCCCCCTCCTCCCTCGTGCTCCCCCTCCTCCCTCGTGCTCCCCCTCCTCCCTCGTGCTCCCCCTCCTCCCTCGTGCTCCCCCTCCTCCCTCATGCTCCTCTTCCTCCCTCGTGCTAACCCTCCTCCATGGTGCTCCCCCTCCTCCCTCGTGCTCCTCCTCCTCCCCCGTGCTCCTCCTCTTCCTCCCACGTGCTCCCCCTCCTCCCTCATGCTCCTCCTCCTCCCTCGTGCTCCCCCTCCTCCCTCATACTCCTCCTCCTCCCTCGTGCTCCTCCTCCTCCCTCGTGCTCCCCCTCCTCCCTCGTGCTCCTCCTCCTCCCCCGTGCTCCCCCTCCTCCCTTGTGTTCCCCCTCCTCCCTCGTGCTCCCCCTCCTCCTTCGTGCTCCTCCTCCTCCTTCGTGCTCCTCCTCCTCCCCCGTGCACCTCCTAATCCCTGGTGCTCCTCCTCCTCCCTCGTGCTCCTCCTCCTCCTTCGTGCTCCTCCTCCTCCCCCGTGCTCCTCCTAATCCCTGGTGCTCCTCCTCCTCCCTCGTTCTCCTCCTCCTCCCTCGTGTTCCTCCTCATCCCTCGTGCTTCCCCTCCTCCCTCCTGCACCCCCTCCTCCCTCGCGCTCCCTCTCCTCCCTCGTGTTCCTCCTCCTCCCCCGTGCTCCCCCTCCTCCCTCATGCTCCTCCTCTACCTCCTTCGTGCTCCTCCTCCACCCTCGTGCACCCCCTCCTCTCTCGTGCTCCACCTCCTCCCTCGTCCTCCCCCTCCTCCATCGTGCTCCCCCTCCTCCATCGTGCTCCTCCTCCTCCCCCCCCCATCGTGCTCCTCCCCCTCCTCCCTTGTGCTCCCCATCCTCCCTCGTGCTCCTCCTCCTCCTCCTTCGTCGTCCTCGTGCTCCTCCTCCTCCCTCGTGCTCCCCCTCCTCCCTCGTGCACCTCCTTCTACCCCGTGCTCCCCCTCCTCCCTCGTGCTCCCCCTCCTCCATCGTGCTCCTCCTCCCCCATCGTGCTCCTCCTCCTCCTCCCCCATCGTGCTCCTCCTCCTCCTCCCCCGTTTTCCCTCTCCTCCCTCGTGCTTCCCCTCCTCCCTCGTGCTCCCCCTCCTCCCTCGCGCTCCCCCTCCTCCCTCGCGCTCCCCCTCCTCGCTCGTGTTCCTCCTCCTCCCCCGTGCTCCTCCTCTTCCGCCCACGTGCTCCCCCTCCTCCCTCATGCTCCTCCTCCTCCCTCGTGTTCCTCCTCCTCCCACGTGCTCCTCCTCTTCCTCCCTCGTGCTCCTCCTCCTCCTCCCTCGTGCTAATCCTCCTCCCCCGTGCTCCTCCTCCTCCCTGGTGCTCCTCCTCCTCCCTCGTGCTCCTCCTCCTCCTTCGTGCTCCTCGTGCTCCTCCTCCTCCCTCGTGCTCCTCCTCTTCCTCCCACGTGCTCCCCCTCCTCCCTCATGCTCCTCCTCCTCCCTCGTGCTCCCCCTCCACCCTCATACTCCTCCTCCTCCCTCGTGCTCCTCCTCCTCCCTCGTGCTCCCCCTCCTCCCTCGTGCTCCTCCTCCTCCCCCGTTCTCCCCCTCCTCCCTCGTGTTCCCCCTCCTCCCTCATGCTCCTCCTCCTCCCTCGTGCTCCCCCTCCTCCCTCGTGCTCCCCCTCCTCCCTCGTGCTCCCCCTCCTCCCTCGTGCTCCCTCGTGCTCTCCCTCGTGCTCCCCCTCCTCCCCCGTGCTCCCCCTCCTCCCTCGTGCTCCCCCTCCTCCCTCGTGCTCCCCCTCCTCCCTCGTGCTCCCCCTCCTCCCTCATGCTCCTCCTCCTCCCTCGTGCTCCCCCTCCTCCCTCGTGCTCCCCCTCCTCCCTCGTGCTCCTCCTCCTCCCTCGTGCCCCCCCTCCTCCCTTGTGTTCCCCCTCCTCCCTCGTACTCCCCCTCCTCCCTCGTGCTCCTCCTCCTCCCTCGTGCTCCTCCTCCTCCCTCGTGCTCCCCCTCCTCCCTCGTGCTCCTCCTCCTCCCCCGTGCTCCCCCTCCTCCCTTGTGTTCCCCCTCCTCCCTCGTGCCTCTCCTCCTCCTTCGTGCTCCTCTTCCACCCTCGTGTTCCCCCTCCTCCCTCGTGCTCCCCCTCCTCCATCGTGCTCCTCCTCCTCCTCCCCCATCGTGCTCCTCCTCCCCCATCGTGCTCCTCCTCCTCCTCCCCCGTTCTCCCCCTCCTCCCTTGTGCTCCTCCTCCTTTTCCCCCGTGCTCCTCCTCTTCCTCCCTCGTGCTCCTCCTCCTCCCTCGTGCTCCTCCTCCTCCCTCGTGCTCCTCCTCGTCCCTCGTGTTCCTCCTCCTCCCACGTGCTCCTCCTCTTCCTCCCTCATGCTCTTCCTCCTCCCTCGTGCTCCTCCTCCTCCCTCGTGCTCCTCTTCCTCCCTCGTGCTCCTCCTCCCTCGTGCTCCTCTTCCTCCCTCGTGCTCCTCCTCCCTCGTGCTCCCCTTCCTCCCTCGTGCTTCTCCTCCTCCCTTGTGCCCCCCTTCCTCCCTCGTGTTCCTCCTCCTCCCTCGTGCTCCCCCTCCTCCCTCGTGCTCCCCCTCCTCCCTCGTGCTCCCACTCCTCCCTCGTGCTCCTCCTCCTCCCTCGTGCGACCCTTCCTCCCTCGTGCTCCTCCTCCTCCCTCGTGCTACCCTTCCTCCCTTGTGCTCCCCCTCCTCCCTCGTGCTAACCCTCCTCCATGGTGCTCCCCCTCCTCCCTCGTGCTCCTCCTCCTCCCCCGTGCTCCTCCTCTTCCTCCCACGTGCTCCCCCTCCTCCCTCATGCTCCTCCTCCTCCCTCGTGCTCCCCCTCCTCCCTCATACTCCTCCTCCTCCCTCGTGCTCCTCCTCCTCCCTCGTGCTCCCCCTCCTCCCTCGTGCTCCTCCTCCTCCCCCGTGCTCCCCCTCCTCCCTTGTGTTCCCCCTCCTCCCTCATGCTCCCCCTCCTCCCTCGTGCTCCCCCTCCTCCCTCGTGCTCCCCCTCCTCCCTCGTGCTCCCCCTCCTCCCTCGTGCTCCCCCTCCTCCCTCGTGCTCCTCCTCCTCCCTCGTGCTCCCCCTCCTCCCTCGTACTCCCCCTCCTCCCTCATGCTCCTCTTCCTCCCTCGTGCTCCTCCTCCTCCCTCGTGCTCCCCCTCCTCCCTCGTGCTCCTCCTCCTCCCCCGTGCTCCCCCTCCTCCCTTGTGTTCCCCCTCCTCCCTCTTGCTCCTCCTCCTCCCTCCTGCTCCCCCTCCTCCCTCGTGCTCCCCCTCCTCCCTCGTGCTCCCCCTCCTCCCTCGTGCTCCCCCTCCTCCCTCGTGCTCCTCCTCCTCCCTCGTGCTCCCCCCTCCCTCGTGCTCCTCCTCCTCTCCCGTGCTCCCCCTCCTCCCTTGTGTTCCCCCTCCTCCCTCGTGCTCCCCCTCCTCCCTCGTGCTCCCCCTCCTCCCTCATGCTCCTCTTCCTCCCTCGTGCTCCTCCTCCTCCCTCGTGCTCCCCCTCCTCCCTCGTGCTCTCCCTCGTGCTCCTCCTCCTCCCCCGTGCTCCCCCTCCTCCCTTGTGTTCCCCCTCCTCCCTCGTGCCTCTCCTCCTCCCTCGTGCTCCTCCTCCTCCCTCGTGCTCCCCCTCCTCCCTCGTGCTCCCCCTCCTCCCTCGTGCTCCTCCTCCTCCTCCCCCATCGTGCTCCTCCTCCCCCATCGTGCTCCTCCTCCTCCTCCCCCGTTCTCCCCCTCCTCCCTTGTGCTCCTCCTCCTTTTCCCCCGTGCTCCTCCTCTTCCTCCCTCGTGCTCCTCCTCCCTCGTGCTCCTCTTCCTCCCTCGTGCTCCTCCTCCCTCGTGCTCCCCTCCTCCCTCGTGCTCCTCCTCCTCCCTCGTGCTCCCCCTTCCTCCCTCGTGTTCCTCCTCCTCCCTCGTGCTCCTCCTCCTCCCTCGTGCTCCCCCTCCTCCCTCGTGCTCCCCCTCCTCCCTCGTGCTCCCCTCCTCCCTCGTGCTCCTCCTCCTCCCTCGTGCTACCCTTCCTCCCTCGTGCTCCTCCTCCTCCCTCGTGCTACCCTTCCTCCCTTGTGCTCCCCCTCCTCCCTCGAGCTCCTCCTCCTCCCTCGTGCTTCCCCTCCTCCCTCGTGCTCCCCCTCCTCCCTCGCGCTCCCCCTCCACCCTCGCGCTCCCCCTCCACCCTCGTGCTAACCCTCCTCCATGGTGCTCCCCCTCCTCCCTCGTGCTCCTCCTCCTCCCCGTGCTCCTCCTCTCCTCCCACGTGCTCCCCTCCTCCCTCATGCTCCTCCTCCTCCCTCGTGCTACCCCTCCTCCTCTCTCCTCCTCCTCCCTCGTGCTCCTCCTCCTCCCTCGTGCTCCCCCTCCTCCCACGTGCTCCACCTCCTCCCCGTGCTCCCCCTCCTCCCTTGTGTTCCTCCTCCTCCCTCATGCTCCTCCTCCTCCCTCGTGCTCCCCCTCCTCCCTCGTGCTCCCCCTCCTCCCTCGTGCTACCCCTCCTCCCTCGTGCTCCCCCTCCTCCCTCGTGCTCCCCCTCCTCCCTCGTGCTCCCCTCCTCCCTCTGCTCCTCTTCCTCCCTCGTGCTCCTCCTCCTCCCTCGTGCTCCCCCTCCTCCCTCATGCTCCTCCTCCTCCCTCGTGCTCCTCCTCCTCCCCGTGCTCCCCCTCCTCCCTCATGCTCCTCCTCCTCCCTCGTGCTCCCCCTCCTCCCTCGTGCTCCCCCTCCTCCCTCGTGCTCCCCCTCCCTCGTGTTCCTCCTCCTCCCTCGTGCTCCCCTCCTCCCTCGTGCTCCCCTCCTCCCTCTGCTCCCCCTCCTCCCTCGTGCTCCTCCTCCTCCCCCGTGCTCCTCCTCTCCTCCCTCGTGCTCCTCCTTCTCCCCCGTGCTCCACCTCTTCTCCCTCGTGCTCCTCCTCCTCCCTCGTGCTCCCCCTCCTCCCTCGCTCTCCTCCTCCTCCCTCGTGCTCCTCCTTCTCCCCCGTGCTCCACCTCTTTCTCCCTCGTGCTCCTCCTCTTCCCTCGTGCTAACCCTCCTCCCCCGTGCTCCTCCTCTTCACTCGTGCTCCTCCTCCTCCCCCGTGCTCCACCTCTTTCTCCCTCGTGCTCCTCCTCTTCCCTCGTGCTAACCCTCCTCCCCCGTGCTCCTATTTTCTTCCTCCCTCGCTCTCCTCCTCCTCCCTCGTGCTCCTCCTTCTCCCCCGTGCTCCACCTCTTTCTCCCTCGTGCTCCTCCTCTTTTTTTTAATTTTTTTTTTTTTTAATTTTTATTTTTTTTTTTTATAATTTTTTTTTTTGTATATATATATAATTTTTTTTTTTTTTTTTATAATTTTTTTTATTTTTTTTTTTTTTATATAATTTTTTTTTTTTTTATTTTTTTTTTTTTTTTTATAATTTTTTTTTTTTACCATATTTTTTTTTTATATATATATATAATTTTTTTTTTATAATTTTTTTTATTTTTTTTTTTTTTATTTTTTTTTTTTTTTATAATTTTTATTCTTTTTTATTTTAATTTTTTTTTATAATTTTTTTTATAATTTTTTTTTTTTTTTAATTTTTTTTTTATAATATATTTTTTATTTTTTATAAATTTTTTTTGATAATTTTTTTTTTTTTTTTTTTATATATATTTTTTTATTTTTTTTTTTTTTTTTTTATATTTTACTTTTAATATAATTTTTTTTTTATAGAATTTTTTTTTTTTTTTTTTATAATTTTTTGTTTTATAGTTTTAATAAATTTTTTCTTTATATAATTTTTTTTTAATTTTTTTTTTATATTTTTTTTTTTTTTTATATATAATGTTTTCTTTATATATAATTTTTTGTTTTATATAATTTTTTTGTTTATATTTTTTTTTTTTTTAATTTTTTTATTTTTTTTTTATAATTTTTTTTTATATAATTTTTATTTTTTATATATATTTTTTTTTATATTTTTTTTTTTTCATAATTTTTTTTTTAATATAATTTTTTTTTTATATATATTATTTTTTTATATAATTTTTTTTTTATAATTTTTTTTTTTTTTTTTTAATATTTTTACTTTTTTTTTTATTTTTTATATAATTTTTTTTTGGAATTTTTTTTTTTTTTTATTTTTTTTTATATAATATTTTTTTATATTTTTTTTATAATTTTTTTTCTTTTTTTTCTTCTTTTTTATATATTTTTTTTTATATAATTTTTTTTATATAATTTTTTTTTTTTTTTTTTATTTTATATTAAATTTTTTTTTATAATTTTTTTAATTTTTTTTTTTTTTATTTTTTTTTTTTTTTTATATTTTTTTTTTTTTTATTTATTTTTTTTTTTTTTTTTATATTTTTTTTTCTTTATAATCTTTTCTTTTTTATAATTTTTTTTTGTTTATTTTTTTTTTTTTTTTTAATTTCTTTTTTTATAATTTTTTTTTTTTTTTATATATAATTTTTTTATATAATTTTTCTTTTTTTTATATATTTTTTTTATTTTTTTTTTTTATAATTTTTTTTTTATAATTTTTTTTTTTTTTTTATTATTTTTTATATTTAATTTTTTTTTTAATATAATTTTTTTTTTTATATAATTTTTTTTATATAATTTTTTTCTTTTTTATATAATTTTTTTGTTTATAATTTTTTTTTTTTT
>CAUDMG010004010.1:0-12621 GCA_958450375.1 Homarus gammarus | reverse complement strand
TGACCTGACCTCATGTTTTTTAGGTCACCCTGTATATTTAAGCCTCTCTCTGTCCATGTAATCCAGTTGCCTCTGAAGATGTCTTGAATAAAGACGAAAGCTAAGGTACTCCGTTGTTTCCATTTTCCCGTGTGATTTTATCAAGATTTATCTTATCCACGTTTTCATTGTGGTTTTTCATAATATATATATATATATATATATATATATATAATATATATATATATATATTATATATATATATATATATATATATATATATATATATATATATATACTGTTAATGAGTATGATGTATTTCTTTGCGTATGAACCTCTGTACTCAAAGCTTTGTATATAAATTTGTTAAACTAAATTTTTTTAAAATGCCTGTTACAGTGCACCGCCACAATCAAGCAGAAATAGCTATGTCCTTATCAGCGTGCCAGGGTTCCTGTTAGGGTTAACGTGTATTTTTGTGGGAGACAAGACTGCCCCGTGTGTTTTCATGTATTCAATTAATTTGTGGGTTTTTTTCATATTTGTGAAAAAGTATTCTTATGGATTTAATTGGTTGTCAGTGTGAATGCAAATACCTGAATGTATACATTCAGGGCTGCACCCAAGCATCTCATGGACAAAATTATGACGAAACTTGTCACTGGTTCACCTTGGACCAGCTTACCACAACACCTGCCTTGTCAGCTAAGAGGATGTGTGTAAGTCATACACAAAATTACAATACCAAGTTCCCACCACCCACTATATATATATATATATATATATATATATATATATATATATATATATATATATATATATATATATATATATATAATATATATATATATATGTCATGGTTTTGGGTGTATCGGTGGTAGTAGGAGTGGATTATATTATATAAAGATAATAATATGTCGTATTTCTTATTTCTTACCGTAGAGTCCGATACCTTCACACTGATTACTTACAGGAGATTATGGCGTATCTACGTAGAAGTTCACTCCACCACTCGACATTCCATGATTTATACTTGATAAATGATGATTTAATGAATTCATTTAATTTTCAACATCCATCTAAGTTACTGGTTATACTTTGTCATAACCAATCAGTCATTATCTTTAGTAATAATAAGATAGGATCACAGATACGGGCAGATAATTGCACTTACATTTATTTGTCAAGCTTCCATACAATGATTTACAATTTGCATGGATATATGATTCACTCACGTTCACGCTGTAATAAAATTAAGCTTCTAAAAGAGAATTTTAACTTGGGAACACCTGTGATTACTCTACTATGAGTATAACTTAACAGAGCCTTAATTCTTCAAGTGATACATTTACTGCCAGCCTGGATTGCTTTTGTTGCAACCAGGCTTCCGCACAAGAACTTCTTTCCACGGGCCACAGCAACAAAAAGTACTCTTGGGTTACCACACATGGTGTCATGCAGGAGAACTCTGTAAGCGAGACTTGAATTAACCATTTAGGCGCAATAGACCAGCCTGGATTGCTTTTGTCGCAACCAGGCTTCCACACGTGATATTTCCACGGGGATAACAAACCTAGGTTAACACACTTAGTCTCGTGTCGATCACGGTCACAGTAGACGGGTGTAGTGCAGGAGAACTCCGTAAGCGTGAATTGATTAACCATTTACTGTAGGTTTGTTTGGCCAGCCTGGATTGCTCTTGTCGCAACCAGGCATCCACACGTGATATTTCCACGGGGATAACAACCTAGGTTAACACACTTAGTCTCGTGTCGACGACGGTTCACAGGACGGAGGACTCTGTGTGGTGTGGTGTCCCGCCCCCTTTCAGGAGGGAGAGGATGGAGACGACTTCTTAACTAACCCATGGCTCAGGGGATACTACTTAAAATGAGGTTTTTGGGTGTGAAGCGATGAACAGTACAACACTGTTTCACTGCCCACCCCCCTAAAGGCTGGCTGACATACACTAATTGAAAAATACATGTCCCAGTTATGCCTCGCCGGGCGTCTTATCTCTGGTAAAACAAACTTTGGAGTTGGTTGCGTGGGTAAGCCTAACGCAACCCATGACAATATATATATATATATATATATATATATATCTTGATAAAATCACACGGGAAAAGGGAAACAACGGAGCACATTAGCTTTCGTCTTTATTCAAGACATCTTCAGAGGCAACAGTTGCCTCTGAAGATGTCTTGAATAAAGACGAAAGCTAAGGTGCTCCGTTGTTTCCCTTTTCCCGTGTGATTTTATCAAGATTTATCTTATAAGAACAGAAGAATGGAGGAAACTGCAGCGGGCCTATTGGCCCATACTGGGCAGTCCCGTTTACACCCAACCCCTATTGCTCATATGAGCATCCAACCTATGTTTGAAGCAATTCAGCGTATTCGAGTTAATGATGATATTTGGTAACTTGTTCCATTCATCCACTACTCTGTTTCCAAACCAGTGTTTACCTATTTCACGCCTAAATCTAAATTTGTCTAATTTAAAACCATTGTTACCAGTTTGCTCCTGGTTGGATAGTTTGAGTACCTTTGTAATGTCCCCTTTGTTTAGCCCTGCCTTCCACTTATACACCTCTATCAGATCGCCCCTCGCTCTACGTCTCTCAAGGGAGTGCAAATTAAGATGCTTTAACCTGTCTCAATACTCAAGGTTCCTAATGCCCGGGATTAGTCTTGTCATTCTCCTCTGAATTCTTTCCAAGGATTCTATATCCATTCTGTAATACGGTGACCAGAACTGAACTGCGTAATCCAGGTGTGGTCTCACAAGAGCAAGATACAGTTTTAGGATGACCTCGCTAGTCTTGTAACTAACACTCCTTTGTATGAACCCAAGTACTTTATTAGCCTTGTTACGAGCAAAAACACATTGTTTACTTGGCTTAAGGTTCCTACTTATCATTACTCCTAAATCTCTCTCGCAGTCGGATTTCTCTAGGGCATCGTTGTTCATCTGGTATCTGGTTTCCCTGTTTACATCTCCTATACTGAGTACTTTACATTTGTCGACGTTGAATTTCATCTGCCATTTTTCAGACCATTATCCACGTTTTCATTGTGGATCTACATGAAATAAATATATATATATATATATATATATATATATGCTGATAACCACCAGGAAAGAAGAAAACACGAAGTTCCCAAGCGCTTTCGTGTAATTCACATCTTCAGGGGTGAGTACAGACTAGATAGAGTAATGCAAAACAAGATGAATATATACAGAGGAGGGTGAGACCAGGTCCACAATGGTCAGGTAATGACCCTACTAATCTTTAAATGGCACACAACGGTTGGTGGTTGGGTCAGATGGGACAGTGATCCGTCCTCTCACCTGATCACAAATCTTCTTAATTACAAAGTTGTCCAGCTTGTACATGCCGTTACTCAAATTCATGTTGAATGCTTCGGTATGTTTAATAAGACTAGATTCTATGATGTTCCTACTATCAATTGAATTACATGGTAATATTGAGGAGGCATTATCCCAGTCAATGCAATGCTTGTTATCCCTCAAATGAACAAACAGAGCATTGGATTCCTGGCCTGTCCTAACACTGTATTTGTGTTGTTTAATTCTAGTTACAAGATCTTTACCTGTCTGGCCTAAGTAAAACATATTACATTCCTTGCAAGGAACTTTATAAATGCAACCAATTGTGTTGTTGGGGGAGTTCTTGATTAACATTTGTTTAACAGTGCATGAGTTTTTAAATGCCACATTGACGTTCCAAGATTTTAGCTGTGCCGGAATGTGTGAGAAATTTTTGTGAAATGGTAATATTAAGATATTCTTATGGTCATGGGTGGGCTTGGGATCAGTTCTATAAAAAGTTTTCTTAGTAATGTTTAAGCATTTGTCTATGAAAGATCTAGGGTATTTAAGGTTTGAGCCAATATTATATATATATTTGTATTCCTCATCGATGAATTCCGGACTGCAAATTCTCAAGGCACGTAAAAACATTGTTGTAAATACTGACTGTTTGACTTTATTATGGTGGGCAGAATAATAATGAATGTATGAACACACATTGGTTGGTTTTCTATAAATACTGAACTTAAAAGTGTTACCTATTCTGTGTATCAGACAGTCTAGGAATGGCAATTTACAGTCTTGCTCTAATTCCACAGTGAATTTGATCGAGGGGGCTAAGTTGTTAAGTTGTGGTAGGAAAACTTTTAGGTCCTCATTACATGGCCAGAGACATAATACATCATCAACATATCTAAACCAGACTGCTGAGGGTGGTAAAATATTACTTAATAGTTTCTTTTCAAAGAATTCCATATATAGGTTGCTTAATACAGGTGAGAGTGGATTACCCATTGCCATACCAAATTTTTGAGCATAATATTCCCCATTGAATTCGAATTTGCAATCCTTAATACATAGTTTGATGAGTTCGATGAAGTCGTCTTTCGAGACGGGCAGTGAAATGTTATCCAGGGAATCTATGAGGAACTCTAGTAAATCATCAACTGGGACCTTTGTAAAAAGTGACGTTACATCAAAGCTGACCAGTTTAAAATCATGATTAATGTGCAAGTTATTGAGTTTATCAACCAGATCCATATTATTCTTGATATTGGAGTTAGAAATGCTGCCAACTAGGGGGTTTAGTAAGGAAACTAACCATTTAGATAGTTTATAAGAGATTGACCCAACAGAGCTAATGATGGGTCTTGCTGGGTTATTGGGCTTGTGGGTCTTGATTAAACCGTACATGTAAGGCAGTGGAGGGGACGTTGAAGTAAGATGTTTAATGAGAGTAGCTTTGCCTCTCAATAGGGACTTAAGTTTTTTGTTGAACTGGGTGTTGACAGTGTTGAGAGGATTATTTATGAGTTTAGAATATGTTGTAGTGTCACATAAAAGGTCATTCATTTTTGAGATATAGTCATCTTTGTTTAAAATCACTACTGTGTTGGCTTTATCTGCTTTAGTGACATGTAGATCCTTATTTTTCTTAAGGGCTTGGAGTGCTTTGGTGAATCTTTCTGGACAGTTTGAAACACAAGGCTTGGACATAGATGCATACACAACACCTTTACACATGTTCACTTCTTCACTTGTCAAATTACTGAATTTCTCCAAATTGCAAAATGCTCTGGCTATGTCAACACTGTCGACTCCCTTGTTGGAACCATCAAAACTTAAACCATAGCCGAGGGCACACAAGGTATCATTGTCTAGTTGTTTAGAGGAGAGATTCACTACACAGTTGTTATTGGCATCCTTAGTCCAATCACTATTTCTAATAAGGAGTGCCAATTTGTGGTCTATCTTGGCTTGAAGATCAGAACGCTCACGTCTCAGGTTATCAAAACAGTAGTCCAACATGAACTTTTTCCAATAACTCGGTATGGTCATGTTAAAAGCGCGCTTTTTTTGTCTTACAATACGGAAGGCTTCATCCACTTCAATTTTCTTTATTTCAAAATGTTTCTTAAGGATGATTTCTTGGAACTCATCAAAGGGGCGGTCAGACATCTTAAGGACACGTTGTGGGAGGATTGATCTAGGCATAACTTTTTCACTGAGGCATGTCTGGAGAAATTTCAAACGTATTTTCAATTTGTGGGCCTTGATCATCGAAGAGGAGTATTCAGTAACGAAAGGAGACAGTCCAGGACAGCTTGTAGAGAAGATGAAGAAGTGGCGCGTGGAATCCATTTATGCAAGTAAATCACTGTAGGTGCGCGTGATCTAGGTATATATATATATATACACATATATATATATATATATATATATATATATATATATATATATATATATATATATGCAAGTAAATCACTGTAGGTGTGCGTGATCCAAGTATATGCTGATAACAAGGAAACAAGAAAACAGTCAGGACTCACCCCTGAAGATGTTTGTGAATTACACGAAAGCGCTTGGGAACCTCGTGTTTTCTTGTTTCCTTGTGGTTATCATATATATATTGATAAAATCACACAGGAAAAAGGGAAACAATGGAGCACCTTAGCTTTCGTCTTTAATCAAGACGAGAGTACCAGTGAAAGACCTACTTTCATTTCTTAAAGATATATTGCAACTGTTAGATTTGACTATTGACGATGATACTTTTCTAAGAGTGATAGAGTTATGCGTTACTGACAATGTGTTTAGAACAAATGGGAAGTTTTACAAGCAAATATTTGGCATGAGCATGGTTACAGTAATTGTCTTTCTAGTCCTTTAGCCAGTATTTATATGGACTTTTTTTAGGCTAAATTACTACCCAATATAGGGGGCTTTATTCCTCCATGGTATAGATATGTATATGATGTTCTTTGTCTTTGGCCTGGAAACAGTTACCCGCTGGAATTTTTAGACAAGCTTAATGATCTTGTCCCAAGTATTACTTTCAAAATTGAAAGAGAAATAAATGGATCCCTTCCATTTCTTGGTATGCCTATCATTAAAAATGGTCATAACTATAAATTTAAGGTGTACAGAAAGTCTACACAGGTAGACAGTTTCATACATTTTTTATCGAGTCACCTGGAATCTACCAAAATGTCAGTTTTTTCTACTTTGTTTTTGAGATGTTTGCGTATTTGTGACGCTGAATTTATTGATGAAGAACTGAAACACATTCAGTCCATTGCACAAAAACTTGGGTACCCTTCATTGTTTGTTGATCATTGTTTTAAAAGGACTAAAAAATTCTTTCATTCTACTCAATCCAGGCAAATTCCAACATTTAAGAATATTTTAACTCTGCCTTATCGCAATGAATTTGCCCCGTTAGTTCAGTCCCTTAAATTATTAAATAGTAATGTTGTTTTTAAGTATGACCCTACTATTACCAATATATTAATCAAGAATAGCCCGGCCTTGAATGTAAATGGAAGTGTTTACTGCATTCCATGTAGCAACTGTAATGGAAATTATGTAGGACAGACTGGGAAAGCATTGCAACTCCGAATTAAACAGCACAAGTGCAATATCAGAACAGCTCTGAAAGCCGTGCACTGTTCGTTCGAATCCAGGCAAAAAAGTTACAGAATAAAAGTCACAGGAAAAAAAGAAAAGTTAACTATCGAATTCTCACATTTTTTAAGGTTAATATGTCAATCAGTTTCAGTAACCTAACCTTTATTACCGGCCACCATCAATTAATTGTGACTTTTTTTCCTAGCCAAAATTGTGACTTTTTTCTGTGACTTTTTTTCCTGTGACTTTATTTCCGGGCACCGTTCGTTCATGTTAGGAACAATAATCAACTTCATGGATTGGGGAAACAGCTTAGAAGTGTATAAATCATCATGTGTCACGGAAAGACTTCTGGTTGAAGCAAGTTTGATTAGGGAATTGAATTCTATAAACCTTAGTGATGTTCAGTACAAAACTGATATGTTACACAAATTTATTTGTCAGTGGCCCAAAGTTAAAAATGCTTTTAAAGCATTGCAGTTAGATGTAGGATAAATGATTAGTGGGTCCCATATTTTATACCTGACTTAACTTGACTAGTCACGTCGCCCTTTCTCATAAGCTCCTTTGCGTGTGTGGGCGGATTAGTGGATGTCATGTTTATGACCTGACCTCATGTTTAGCAAGGTCACCCTGTGTACTTAAGCCTATCTCTGTTCATGTAATTTAGTTGCCTCTGAAGATGTCTTGAATAAAGACGAAAGCTAAGGTACTCCATTGTTTCCCTTTTCCCTGTGTGATGGCCATCGCGTCGTATGTAGGTGCTAAGGGCCGCTCCCTATTATATTTGTTTTTTTTTTCAGATTAATGTATAGTATACATCAGGTGCCTACTGGAAAGCTCAGGTTTTCAACTGGCTCAGCCATGTTAATGTTGTTAATATTATCCACCCTGTATCTGTTTTTCTGGTTAAATAAACTGTTTCAATTCAATTGAACTCCCTTCCTACAGCTGCAGATGTTTAGCACATCCACCACGTGATCCGGGTAGGTGCTTCAGCTCACACAGGGTGTTGGAGATGGTTCTTGTCCCTCATGTGATGTAGTTAGGAATTCATAGTTTTCACCTGGGTGGAGTAGGGAGCCCTCATTTCTCTCATAATGTAGGTTTGTCAACCAATGTTGGTGGTGGCGAGTGTACGGCTGACCCTGGGTGTGCCAGGTCCGCGTCAGGTCACCAATGACCGCTGAGCACTGATTGTCACTCTCCAACAGTTGTTTCTTTGTTTCGAGTTGAAATTGTAACTTTTGTATATTAGTTGTGGGTTGATCGTAAAACTTTGCACTGTACTGTTGGTGGGGAGGAGGAGATGGGGAAGGCACGACAGACCAGGCTGGCAGCTGTTTCCATGGCTTAAAAGGCCCCGGCCGCCTTAGCGGGCAGCGCTAAGTACGCCCTCACCCCACGTAGGCTGAAGACGGTATATGCGTGTGTGCACATAAGTGTGTTTATGGGTATATATGTATGTGTATTGATGAGCATGTGTGTGTGGGGTAATGGTCAGCACGCGGACTCAGGTTCGATCCCCAGGCAGGCTAATACTATGGGAAAGTTTCTTTATGCCATTTGCTTCTGTCTACCCAGCAGTAATTGGGAACCTGGATGTTAATCGATATGCGGATCGTATTCAGGGGTAATGGTTAGCCAGTGCAGTTGGCGAGTTGTCCGGTCTTCTCGGACTATTCCTTGACACTGGGTCAGTTGTGTTCTGACCTCACTCAGTTGTGTTCTGACCTCACTAGGGGAAAGGTCACGGCAGGGTTAGCTCCGGAGGGATAATTATCAGATATGGCCAGAGCAAGGTGCGGTCTTGGGTATGAGAGTTTGGTGACCAAACTGGAGTGGTCCACTGAAGAATTGGCGAAGGTCAAGTTGGAGAACTTGAAATTAAGGGAAGAGCTGGCGATGTTAAAAGGAGAGGCTGGACGAGTAAAGCCAGTGGCTGACGAAAAATCAAGCGAGTGGAAAATTGTGAGTAGTGGGAAGACAAAGCTTTTGGTGAAGAAGCACACCAAGGATACGACAACAACGACAACAACAGCTAAGTGTACCAACCCGTTCAGTCCCTTGATAGACGAATTGGACGTTAGTACAGTCAGGGACAGGGATGACAAGGAAGGTATAAAAACTTTAATTGTTGGTGACTCACAGGTAAGGTACATGGACAGGGCCTTTTGTGGTAAAAACAAAAATAGGATGAGGGTGTGTTTGCCAGGAGCTGGGGTGGGGGATATAATTGACAGGATGGACAATATCTTGTCTGGTAATGGGAACAAACCCATTATCTGCCTCAGTGCAGGAGGCAATGATATTGGCCGGTGTAGGAGCGAGGAGCTTCTTGATAAGTTCAAGGCAGCCATAGATCGTATTAGGACTAAGGGAGGGATCCCTATCATTTGCGGTGTCCTGCCTAGAAGGAGAGTTGGCAGTGAATGGTTGTCAAGGGCAGTTGGTGTTAACGACCGTCTTGACAGATATTGCAAGTCAATATCAGTCCCATTCATTGACAACTGGGACAACTTCTATGGCAGAAGGGACCTTTATGCTAGGGATGGGGTGCACCTGTCTAGGGATGGAGTAGCAACCCTGGCTGGGGCTCTAGAGGGGGCAGTTCAAAAGATATCGAAGTCTTTAAACTGCTAAGAGAACATAGGGGCACGGGGGTGGAGGAGACTGCAGTGGGAGCGGGTAAACAAGGCGAAAGATTACAGGGAAATAGCGTTAGGAATGATGACATAACTAAATTAGACAGGGAGTTTAAAACTAAACGCGGTAAGGGAAGGACTCAGAACACGACTAACTTAAATGTATATTACGCGAACAGTAGAAGTATGAGAAACAAAATGGATGATATTAGGGCCTTGGTATGTACAGAAGAAATCGATATAATTGCATTCACTGAAACATGGATCAACCTAGACACACGTGAATTACCAGTCGAATACCAAATTGCGGGTTACAAACTGTTCCATACCGATAGGCAGACCAGGAAAGGAGGCGGAGTAGCAATCTATGTTAGGGATAATCTGAAGTGTGAAATAAATAAGGAAATAAAAACTGAGAGGAATACAGAAACAATTTGGATAGAATTAAGCGACGGTCGGGAAAAATTAATCACAGGAGTAATATATAGACCCCCCAATCTTGACAGAGTCAATGAGCGACTTATCTGGGATGAAATGCGCAGGGCTTCCATACACAACAAAGTCTGTATAGTAGGCGACTTTAACCTTGGCCAAATAGATTGGACCGACCTTACGGGAAACTCAGAATCAGAGGATTTTCTCGAGACGATCCAGGACTGTTTCCTAAGTCAACATATAACCGAACCCACGCGGGGTAATAATATATTGGATTTAGTTTTGTCAAACAGAGAAAACCTCATTAGCAATGTCGAGGTAGGGAACGAACTTGCAAACAGCGATCACAAAGAAATTCGATTCCAGTTAGATTTTCAGGGCAGACGTAAGGAAAATTCCACTAAAGTACCAGATTTCAGAAGGGCAAACTTTGACAGTTTAAAGAGGCAGCTAAGAGAGGGGGTGTCGCGCTTAGCCGTGAACCTGACAGATGACACCGACCTGATAACGAGATCTGAGATTGCCGAGTTCCACGACAATTTAAATAGTGAGTTACTTAATGCACAAAGGCAGAACATACCATACAAAAAACTCAGATCAAACAACAATGACCCTAAATGGATAAATAATTATTTAAAGAACATCATTGGCCAAAGGAAGGCTATAGGTAGAAGGATAAATCGTGGCGAAATTCACCTCTGGGACTATTATAGGGTATTGGCGAGTAGGGTTAAAACCGAGATAAGGAAAGCAAAGAGGAATAATGAGGTAAGGATAGCAAGGGAGGCAAAGACAAACCCCAAAGGATTCTACCAAATGTACCAAACTAAAACACGAGAAAAGATTGGACCAATACGGTCAGACTCCGGCGAGCTCACTGATAACGACGGAGAAATGAGCAATAATTTGAATAAATATTTTTCAACAGTTTTCACCAGCGAAAATTTAAACATGATACCCGAGGCACCGACTCTATTCAGAGATAGTGAAGAAAACAAATTAAGTGAGATAGTAGTGACTAGTAACGATGTTAGTAAGCAAATAGACAAACTAAAGCCTAATAAGTCACCTGGTCCCGATGAGATATTTGCCAGAGTATTAAAGGAATGTAAGGAAGAGCTTAGTATGCCCTTAGCAAAGTTGTTTAACATGTCCTTAAAAACAGGTGTAGTACCAGAATCCTGGAGGATAGCGAATGTAATACCGATCTTCAAGAAGGGGGATAGATCACTATCCTCTAACTACCGCCCAATCAGTCTAACATCAATAGTAGGCAAATTACTGGAAGCAATCATTTCAAACTCTATTCGAAATCACCTGGAGAAGCACAGATTGATCAATGATTCCCAGCATGGCTTCACAAGCGGACGTTCTTGCCTAACTAATCTATTAACATTCTTTTCATCAGTTTTCGAATCAGTGGACGAGGGGCACAATTATGATGTGGTATATCTCGACTTTAGCAAAGCCTTCGACAGAGTACCCCACGAAAGACTAATTAGAAAGGTAGAAGCTCATGGCATCAAAGGTGACATCCTTAAATGGATTAGGGCGTGGTTACAGGACAGGAAACAGCGAGTGAGCACTAACGGCACTAAGTCCCATTGGAGCAACGTCACAAGTGGAGTTCCCCAAGGCTCAGTACTTGGACCATTATTGTTTATTATATACATAAACGACATAGATATCGGCATAGACAGCAACATAAGTAAATTTGCTGATGATACTAAAATAGGACGTGTTATCAAATCTGACGAGGACTCGGCAAAACTACAGGAGGATCTAAACAAATTTTTCGAATGGTCTGAAAAATGGCAGATGAAATTCAACATTGACAAATGTAAAGTACTCAGTATAGGGAATGTAAACAGGGAAACCAGATACCAGATGAACAACGATGCCATAGAGAAATCCGACTGCGAGAGAGATTTAGGAGTAATGATAAGTAGGAACCTTAAGCCAAGTAAACAATGTGTTTTTGCTCGTAACAAGGCTAATAAAGTACTTGGGTTCATACAAAGGAGTGTTAGTTACAAGACTAGCGAGGTCATCCTAAAACTGTATCTTGCTCTTGTGAGACCACACCTGGATTACGCAGTCCAGTTCTGGTCACCGTATTACAGAATGGATATAGAATCCTTGGAAAGAATCCAGAGGAGAATGACAAGACTAATCCCGGGTATCAGGAACCTTGAGTATAGAGACAGGTTAAAGCATCTTAATTTGCACTCCCTTGAGAGACGTAGAGCGAGGGGCGACCTGATAGAGGTGTATAAATGGAAGGCAGGGCTAAACAAAGGGGACATTACAAAGGTACTCAAATTATCCAACCAGGAGCGAACTCGTAACAATGGTTTTAAATTGGACAAATTTAGATTTAGGCGTGAAATAGGTAAACACTGGTTTGGAAACAGAGTAGTGGATGAATGGAACAAGTTACCAAATATCATCATTAACTCGAATACGCTGAATTGCTTCAAACATAGGTTGGATGCTCATATGAGCAATAGGGGTTGGGTGTAAACGGGACTGCCCAGTATGGGCCAATAGGCCCGCTGCAGTTTCCTCCATTCTTATGTTCTTATGTTCTTATGCAACT
>CAUDMG010004008.1:5000-70276 GCA_958450375.1 Homarus gammarus | reverse complement strand
CTATTATACACACACACACACACACACACACACAATATTGGGCTAACCTGTAGCACTTAATACGACCTTACACTGAATGTATGAAGATAGATAGATAGATAGATAGATAGATAGATAATCGTACCTACTTTGGTCCAGATACACAAACTAATCAATCACCATTTTGGTTATATCTTCCAGGCAGAATAAGGTTCCTGGCTAGTTCCCTAAAAAACTCCACCAGGGGGCTAAGATATAAAATCATACATACAGCGATAACGATTTCCCGGTCTTTGTGATTCGGTATAAAGTTTCCTCGGAGTTTAATTTACTGTTATTATGTTCGTCTGATTTATTTTAGCTACTTAGATCACTTAGAGTATTTTACGTTGTGTCGTCTGTTTGATAACCTGGTTCTTAGCTGTGGGTGGAGGTATTGTTTTCAGTCCGGTGTGTTGTTCCATAGTACAGAGGTTTGTTCGATAGTTCAGAGGTTTATTACATAGGTCAGAGGTTTGTTCCATAGTACAGAGGTTTGTTCCATAGTTCAGAGGTTTGTTACAGTTCACAGGTTTGTTACATAGTTCAGAGATTTGTTACAAAGTTCAGAGATTCGTTACATAGTACAGAGATTCGTTACATAGTACAGAGGTTTGTTCCATAGTTCAGAGGTTTGTTACAGTTCAGAGGTTTGCTACATAGTTCAGAGATTTGTTACATAGTTCAGAGATTCGTTACATGGTACAGAGGTTTGTTCCATAGTTCAGAGATTTGGTACATAGTTCAGAGGTTTGTTCCATAGTTCAGAGGTTTATTACATAGTTCAGAGGTTTGTTCCACAGTTCAGAGGTTTGTTCCATAGTTCAGAGGTTTGCTACATAGTTCAGAGATTTGTTACATAGTACAGAGGTTTGTTCCATAGTTTAGAGGTTTGTTACATAGTTCAGAGATTTGTTACATAGTACAGAGGTTTGTTCCATAGTTTAGAGATTTGTTACATAGTTCAGAGATTTGTTACATAGTTCAGAGGTTTGTTCCATAGTTCAGAGGTTTGTTCCACAGTTCAGAGATTTGTTCCATAGTTCAGAGGTTTGTCCACAGTTCAGAGGTTTGTTCCATAGTTCAGAGATTTGTTCCATAGTTTAGAGACTTGTTCCATAGCTCAGAGATTTGTTCCATAGTTCAGAGATTTGTTCCAAAGTTCAGATACTCGTTCCAGTAGTTCAGAGACTCATTTCAGCAATTCAGGGACTCATTCTAACTGCCCGAAGACTTTCTCTCGGCAATATGAAAACTCACTCCAGCAGTTGGGAGTCTTAAGCAAACTCAGAGACTCAAATTCGTGACAAGACAAAAAAAAAAAAAAATAGGGACTCAGAGGAAAGTTTTCAATCAACTCTCTCTCTCTCTCTCTCTCTCTCTCTCTCTCTCTCTCTCTCTCTCTCTCTCTCTCAGAATCAAACAACATAAGAATAATATTAGAACTGCATCTGAAAGCAGTGCCTTGTTCGTTCATGTTAGGAATAATAATCACCCCATTGCTTGGGAAAAAAGCTTAGAAGTTTTCAAATCATCTTGTGTCACAGAAAGACTTCTTGTTGAAGCTAGTTTGATTAAGGAATTAGAATCAATAAACTTTAGTGATGGTCAGTTCAAAACTGATAATATGTTACATAAATTTATTTGTCAGTGGCCCAAGGTTAAAAATGCTTTAAAAACCTTTTGATCTAGATGTATGATAGTTATTTTGTGGGTCCCCTTTTTTCTGACCTGACTTGACTAGTCACGTCACCACCCTTCTCTTAAGCTCCTCTACGTGTGTGTTGGTGTGGGGATTAGTGGATGTCATCATTTTGACCTGACCTCATGTTTTTAGGTCACCCTGTATATTTAAGCCTCTCTCTGTCCATGTAATCCAGTTGCCTCTGAAGATGTCTTGAATAAAGACGAAAGCTAAGGTACTCCGTTGTTTCCATTTTCCCGTGTGTTTTATCAAGATATATATATATATATATATATATATATATATATATATATATATATATATATATATATATATATATATATATGCAACCGGTCGGAATTTACTGGACTTTAATTTCTCACTTGACTTGGGGTTTATTAAAGATTGTAAGATGGTAATGGCAGTGGAAGCGCCCCTTTGAGAAAAATCCCGAACCAGCACAAGAACACTTAAATCTACTAAACAAAATGAATTGTCCGTGACCCGTGGAAGGATAGCGTCTGTGACTGGGATGAATGAGACACACTGTAAAATTTAGACACTTATATTCCCTCCAACACTACAAACACAATCAAATAATGGTACACCAATATGCCCACCTCTTAGCTTGAACTTAAAACACTACTCTGGGGAATAAAAGTTATACATGATATAGAAATTATTAGAAACTCAGGCAACAATAAATTTGAAGTATAAAGAAATGTTGCTTGCACACATGAAACAGGTCTTAAGGGCTTTCAACAAAATAATATCCAGCATTGAGAAAATGGTATTCAAAAATAAGAAATTAATAACTCTACAATGAATAGGCCTTAAGGGCACTCAACAAAATTATATCACCCCAACAGATGCACACTTCCTAACCTAAATTAACCACTACTCTGGGGAACAAAGGTTATACCTGAGATCGGAATTATGAAGAAAAATTAGATGCATTAAAAGAATCAAATCACAGTATCACCCTGGTTCCACTTAGTGATAACAAACATTCAAAAAACAATACTATCAAAATTATTTAAGAAATATTAAACTACACACAAAAATATTGTCACTATTATAAAGACGTTACTCAGTCCAATACCCGTGAACCATGCTCTCTAACCTAACACACACAGATTCCACCTGCACTCCGTAGTCTAAGGCACAACCAACAGGCACCCGTAGTTGAAGGCCCAAATCAGCCTTTCTCCACCTTGGAAAGTGTACCTCTAAACTCCACTGACTCTTGGCCCCAGTGTGCGACCCTGTACCACTCAGCTAGCTTCACTTTACCCCCCCCCCCCCCCGTACATCCATAAAGCGGAAGGGAGTGAGCCAATCAGACCTTGTACAGTTGAGAGAAGCTTTAGCTTCCCATTAGCAAGAGGGTTTCACTAAGCTGCTTGAAACATGTGGTATTGTGAGCCGAGGTAGACGAGAGCTGATGACCCCAACGATCGTCCCGTCGTCAGCTGGGCACCCAGACGGCTAGATTCCCTCAAGAGATCCTTTGATACCCCTCAAAACAGTGACAGGCCTACACTGATCGGTCCAATGGCGACAATCGCCACCCTCAATCATCAACGGCAGTCTCAAACCGTAGTCAATCTCTCGCAGTCATCACTCTCGCAGTCAATTTCTCGCAGTCAATTGGGTTCTGGCGGAAACCCTGAAATGAACTCACTGTTAGCTCTAGTTTACTTTACCACTGCCCTATCTAACCCTGTCTGAGATCGAATGAGACTTACTTGTTATACTGCAATAGTGCAACACAGGTGACTAGGCCACGTGACTATTTCTGTGGACGGACGCGCAGGGATGTCCTGTAGGTCCAATCTCTTTCACGTGACTGAGGACCAGCCAGCGTTGCGTGTCTCCAAGGCGCTAGCTTAGGCCTGCGTGACATATTTTCCGCCTAACTAATAACTCCTTGGGACACCCGTGACATTATTCGGACTGATAAACGATCTATAATAATTTCAAATTCAATAATAGTCCCTTAACTTCATGAATCGCATCATTATTAATTCGGCAAATTACATTTAATATCATATAGGCCTAGTTCCACAACCTCCCACTATGTGCGGGGAGCGATCTCTTCCCTCAGACGACCTTGAAAGCTCAGTATCCCCAATGGCGGGGCATTTGAAATTACTCTTAAATTTCTCAATATTACATATACATATATATGTATATATATATATATATATATATATATATATAATATATATATATATATATGTATATAATATATATATATATATATATATTATATATATATATATATATATATATGTATATATATATAGTATATATATTATATATATATATACTATATATGATATATATGGTATATATATATATATATATATATATATATATATATATATATTATATATATATATATATATATATATATATATATATATATATATATATATATTTTTTTTTTTTTTTTTTTTTTTTTTTTTTACGGGAATTAGCCCACCCGAGCACAGGTCAAACGACCCACAACGGAGCCTGGGGGGCGAAAAAAAAAAGACCGGAAAGAAATTGTAAATATAGAAAAATAAAGGTTATACTCATACTGTATTAATCTACACCACGAAGATGCCGGAAAACCAGCTTTTTAAAGTGAGACAGATTGTTAGAGCATGGAAACACAGAAGAAGGCAGAGCATTCCACAGTTTGGCGTGTGAGGAAAGAAGGAGGTACTAAAATGGGTTATTCTCGTGTGACCGACATCCACAGAGAAACGGTGGGCACCGCGGGCAAGACGTGTGTTGCGAACCCACGGCCTTGCCGGCTGTACACAGGATGCCAAGTCCACCGAACATTGCCCGTTAAAGTACCTGTAAAAGAGAGAGTGTGAAGCAACATTGCGGCGAAGAGAAAGGGAAGAGAGATTGTCGACTAAAGGAGGAGAGTTAATAAGAGTTGGTGAAAGAACAGAACCCTGTGGGACGCCACTACTGGTAGAGAAAGAGCGAGAAATCGATCCCTCGACAACAACTGCCATGGATCGGTTCTCAAGGAAGCTAGAGATGAGAAAACAAAGTAGGGGAGAGAAACCAAAAGAGGAAAGCTTAGATAGCAAAGACTTGTGCCATACCCTGTCAAATGCTTTGGAAATGTCGAGAGCCACGACAAAAGTTTCCCCATAATCCCTAAGAGACGATGACCAAAGATGGGTGTAATAGGAGAGTAGATCACCAGTAGATCTCGCCTGGCGAAAGCCATACTGGTGATCCGACAAAAGAGAAAAGCGTTCAACGGAGAAAATGGGAGTTCAAGATAGTTTCAAAAATTTTAGAGGGGGATGAAGTTAGGGCAATGGGGCGATAGTTAGAGGGATTAGAATGGTCACCCTTCTTCGGGATGGGCTGAACCAAGGCATGCTTCCAAGAAGAAGGAAAAGTTTGGGTTTTGAGGCAAAGGCGAAAGAGGTGAGCAAGCACAGGGGCCAGGGCTTCAGCACACTCCCTCAGAACACGAGGAAATATTCCGTCCGGTCCATGCGCCTTACTCACATCCAACCTGGATAACACACCGGCAACCCTGCGAGTGGAGATCATAGGAAAGTGCATAGGTTCAGTAGGAGGTGCAGGGGTAGGAGGGATAGAGTGGGTAATCGTCTAAGGTGGAATTAGAGGAGAATAAGGTGCCAAAGAGGTTGGCGGAAGAGGGGAGGAAAAGAAGGCGTGCAGAAGTTGTTACAGATGTTTTTAGTTAAGGACCAGAAGGATTTACTGGAGGAAGAATTGGTCAGGACAGCGGTCTTTCTTTTAATAAAATTCCGCTTGGTCCTACGAAGAATAGCCTTACAACGATTCCTAGAAGTAATGAAAGAGGTGTGGGCAATAGGAGAAGGAGATAGTTTCATTGCTCGTTATGCCCTATTTCTCACCCTGCAAGCAAGAGAGCAGGAGCGATCAAACCATGATTGTAATGTGAAAGTTTTGGTAGAAGATGGGATAAATGCACTCATACCGCCCTGTATAACCCCAGCAATGCTGTCAGCACATACCGAGGCATCCCGAGTGGAAAAGCAACATTCATCCCAAGGAAAGTCGGTGAAGAATTCTCGCAAGGATTGCCAGCTTGCCCTCCGATAGTGCCATAGTTGACGTTTAGAGGGTGGTGGGGGAGGTGGTCGTGCCCAGTTTGATTTAATAGAAATAAAGTTGTGATCAGAAGACCCTAAGGGGGCAAAAATTGAGTATGAATAGTGTGAGGGGTTAGAGGTAAAACAAAGATCAAGAATGTTAGGATCGTGTCGATGAGGAACGCGTATAGAGTGTTTGATTATTTGTTCCAAATCATTAAGTAAGGAAAAAGAGAGTGCCTCAGCTCCACCTGGGTCATCCCTTGCAGAGCCAAGCCACTCTCTGTGATGTACAATGAAATCCCCTAGGTAGAGGATCTCGGTGTTGGGGTGTGTGGATAGCAACGACTCATGGCAAGAAGTGAGATAGTCAAAGAGTTCGAAATAGTTGGTAGAGTTGGGAGAACAGTATAGGAAACAAAGAAAAATAGTCACAGTAGGTAGAGATATTTTGAACCAGATGACATCATAAAGGGGAGATTCAAGATCCCTGAGTCGGGCTATAGGTGTACGTGTGTTGCAGTAGGCGCATACACCTCCCTTAGAACGGAAGTATGTATAAAGGTTGTAGTTAGAGACTTGAAATGGTTTGGGTGAAGCTGCTTTGGTCAGTTGAAGTTCGGAGAGTAGTAAGAGGTCGGGGGAAGAGGTTAATAGATGGTGTTCCACAGAAGGAAAATTGGATCTCAGTCCGCAAATGTTGGAAAAATGAAGTGTGAAAAAAGCCGATCCTTGAGCAACCGCGGTGGCGTCAGTTGAGGCCCCAGTCGCTTGATGATGATCAGGTCTGCCACGGGGTCCACAACCTTCCCGACCAGTGGGACCCATCCGAGAAGGCCCCGCTTCAGTATTAATATCAACTGACATAGGAGAATAAAATAGAATGAATAAAACGGATGAAGAATGAGTACGGTTTTATTTGTGGTGTTGTCAATAGTAAGAGAGACAGTTGAGACCCTGCAATTGTGTGTAAATGAGGCAGAAAGATAGATCAGCAACCTGGGACTTGGTCACAATTTTCGTGATGCCATATAGCAGCAGGGTCTACCATTAGCCAACACATTATGCTTCCAATATCTTCCCAGGCGGTAGTACCTCCCTGTTTGGTAGCTGCCTACTACCTACTACCTTTATATATGTATGTAAAATATATATATTTATTTATTTATTTATTTATTTATTTATTTATTTATCCTTTATTTTCAGATTTTGTTCAGGTTTAGTGAACTATTACAAAATTAAAAGTAATTTTGAGAAACTAGTGTAATGTTTGTTTTGTTTTTTAATCCAGCATGTTAAGAGAGTAGCCTAATGGAATCGACGGGAAGTTTTATTTTATTCATATATGTTTATTCATGTATACATATTTACATTTATTTATTCACGAGAGAAGCTGCGTCATGTTGTTAGTACCATAAATAGTAAGTAAAGTGTCATACCATCATTGTGTTTAATAACTTGTGTACATATTAAATTATTCATTTTTTCATTCATTCATTTTTCTTTTCTTTATTCTTTTTTTTATCCTCTTCGCCAAATGATCGGCCCGTTAGCCGCTTGGACGATCGGTCACGTCTCTGATTACTTTTCCTTTTCATTTATCTTCTTCACCAAAAGATTGGCTCGCTAGCCGCCCGGGCGATCGGTCACGTCTCTGTCAAGCACTGTTGGCAAATACTGGGCATGCACCGGCTCCTGAATGTACCTGAACCCGCTCCAGTGTTGGTCAAGTCTTGTCTTGAAAGAGCTCACACTCGGTGCCGTCACAACACTCTCTGGTAGATTGTTCCAAGAGTCTACAACCCTCACTCCGAAAAAGTTTGCCCTCGCAGTTTTCTGAACTTGCGGCTTCTTCAATCTTGAGCTGTGACCCCTTGTGGGGCGAGCATCTGCCAGCTCCAATTAAGGACACTCGACTAAGTAATGCCCCTTGAGATGCTTATACACCTCAAATAGGTCCCCCCTTGCCCGGCTGTAGTATAAACTAGGCAAGTTCAGGCGCTCCAATCTCTCAGGGTAGCTGTGATGCCGAAGTGCAGGCACCAGTCTGGTGGCCCTCCTTTGAACATTTTCAACCAACTGACAGTCCCTAGCATATCTCGGGGATCAGATGGGGTGACAGTACTCCAGATGGGGAAGCACTTCACTCCTGAAGATCGTTACGAGGGACGGACCGTCTAGATATCTGAACGACCTTTTTATAAGACCCAATAATTTATTTGCCTGATTTACTTCCTTCTCGCAATGGCCCGAGAACTTCAGCTCATTGTCAACATACACTAGTGCAGTTTCTTCATCCCGTTGGGACATATGATATGCCTCCTTACCGTTGGTACGCCCCAGGTGCATCCTCTTACAGTTCGTGACATTTCTTCGACCATTCCTGGAGCCCACAGAGGTCCTTCTGCAGCTCTTCACAGTCAGCTTGGTTCTTAATTTCCCGAAATAACTTGGCGTCATTGATAAACATTTGTATGGAGGAGTGTACAACGTCATGCATGTCATTTATGAAATAAACAAACAACAGCGGGCACGATACACTGCCCTATGGTACCCCACTTGTGACAGGTACAGATGACGATTTCGTGCTATTAATCACCACATACTGCTTGCGTTCATGTAGAAAGTCTTCTATCCACGCTAGGACATTTCCCCGAATTCCGTACCTTTCCAGTTTGATTGTCAGCCTTTCGTGGGGTACACTGTCGAAAGCCTTGGCAAAATCTAGGTAAATATTGTCGATATTTCCACCCCGTTCCAGAATATGGGTCCAAATATCCAATATCTTGAGCAATTGTGTTAAGCAGGAGCGCCCCCGGCATAAAACCGTGTTGGCAATCCTTTACAAGGTTATTTCGTATTAGATGTTCCATTGCGGCATCTCTGATAATACTCTCAAGTACTTTACATATTATGCTGGTCAGGCTCACCGTCTATAGTTGTTCATGGAGTGACGATCGCCCTTCTTGAAGATAGGACTCACATAAGCCACTTTCCATTCACTGGGGACCATTTGTTCATCCAGGCATTTACAAAACAGAATCTTCAGGGGCTCTGCAAGCTCGTTGCACAACTCTCTTAGCACTCTAGGATGCACCATATCAGGAGACTTTTATGGACCTTTAGCCTGGATAGTTTATTTCTAATACCCTCTTCTGTGAACACAATGTGGGTCAGTGCTGTGTCGAACCGTCTGTCCTCAAACGCAGGAAGGTTAGTTGCATCCTCTCTTGTGAACACCGAGGAAAAGAAGCTGTTCAATGTCTCAGCTTTATCCTGGTCAGAATCTGCTTAACTAATTATCAAAGGGACAAACAATCATCACAAAATGTATACAGTTACTGAGAGCCTAACCTAACCCCACCTAATCTAACCTAACCTAACCTAACCTAAATCCCCCACGAAAAATAAAGGTGTGTTATTATCAGGTGAAATATCCCGGGGTGTCTAATCCTCAGGTAACTTGATTATTGACGCCGTTTCACACATATGAATCGTCCCCAAACCCCCCAAAATTTATAGAATATTTTTTACGGCCAAAATTGAAGCACCGGAAAGTGTCCAAATGTGACGTAAAAAAAATGTCCGCCACTGTTAAAAAATGGCTATTTGTAAAATGAAATCTTACATATCGGCTAAATCCCACAGTATCTAACCACCATAAGAGATGATACTGTCCACAGATGTTATTATCTGTGTGTAAAATTAATAATGGAACGTGAGAGAATCGTCTCATGTGACGTCATGACGTATGGAGTCGTGACGTCACACCATGCCCTTCTTCATCAAACTCCTGGTAACTTTTCACTGTAACTCAAGAAGATCCATAAATTTGCAGAAGTGCATATTTGTTTACTGGATTTTTTCCAGTGTACTGTACAGGATGTCCCCAAAGGAACTTTTAATCGGTTTTCAAGAAAACCCTGACTAGTTTGTACCAAATTGTTAATTTTGCTTCACATAATCATTGGAGCCAATTAGCATCCAAGGCATGAAAGTCTGAAAGTCTACTTAAACAATTGCTAGTAAAGCAAATGACCAGCTACCCAGTGTGGTGAAATCCAGGGGGTTGTTAAGCCTACTTTGAAACACTAGAATCAACCCTTCAGAACAATTTTTATATGCAGTCTTTCTAATATTCTTCATCTGATATTGGCTGATGTGTCGTGTTTTCACAAATGCCTTCTTGGCAAGACCCACAAGCCGTTGTGCACTCAAGCCTTTGCTTTTTTGTTTTTGTTTTTTTGCAGCTACATATTAGTGTGTCACAAGGAGTGGAACAGTTGTAGTGGATCATTTTCAGAAGAACGTCTGGTACAGGACTCTTGTCCATCATGATTGGAATCAGTTGATTTTCTTGAACTTTCGAACCCCATTCAGTAAGGTCCATGTCTCCACTAGTGCCTATAATCTGATAGTAAGTCCTTAATGAGTTATATTTTGTCGCCGATGTAGTAGGCGGAAGTCTTTCGGGCGTGAAAAATTTTTTGCCCGTCCAATTTTCTTACAGAGCACACTATACCTAATGGATGCCAGAGACTCACCTTGGTTTCCACTGAACAAGGAAACCATTGCCATGAAGCCAGTGTTTCCAACAATCTCCTTGTCTTCCTTAGGTGAACAGAACCCTTTCGAGTAACTACGAAAGTCAGAATCACCCTTGATGATTTTTTGGAACCAAGCATTTTTTCCAATCCCAAAGATTCTTGAGGTTGTATCACAACCTGTGAATTAGGTGCACAAACAGCAGATCAGCACAGACATCATCACCAAATAGTCGCTTTAGAACTTTTAAATTGTACACATAAGGTTTAGATTTGTCTGAGCGGTAGTAAGGATCTTTGTAATCCTTATTTTCATGTGATATGGAAGAAGAATCAACAAGTCAGTGTCTTCTCCAATTAGAGTTGTGGACTTGTAGGAAGACATTAAAACTGCCAAGTTGCAATGGTGAGAGAACAGTCCTTGGACACACTGCCTGTATCATAGACTGTTCAATACTTGCCATTATCCTGCTGGTATCCATTCCAACAAGGAGATGCTGAAGCATGAAGCGCAAGCTTTCAGGAATGAATTGCAAGGCGGACTCTAGTGTGAGGTGGCTAAGGCTTTTGGATACATCTCACACACAGGTTTAACTAGAGTTTTGGTGTTGCTTTTAATCAGTCTGACTGTGGTTTCAATTATGGCTCTTTTCTGGGCTTCCTCATCATCCTTGTTCGGCATATTGAAGTAACTCAGTAGGATTTGATTAATCTTTTCTCGCAAAGTTACAATATCATGCAGTCCTTCACCTTCCTCAACAAATATCGAGTCCCCATAGTGGTTCATTCTCATCATCGGTAATAAAAATAACAATAATAATAAAAAAAAAAAAAAAAAAAAAATAATAATAATAATAATAATAATAATAATAATAATAATAATAATAGTAATAATAGTAATAATAATAATAATAATAATAATAATAATAATAATAATAATAACAATAATAATAAAAATAATAATATTATTATTAGTAATAATAATAAAAATAATAATAATAATAATAATAATAATAATAATAATAATAATCATAATAAAAATAGTAATAATAATAATAATAACAATAATAATAATAATAATAATAATAATATTAATAGTAATATTAATAGTAATAATAATAATAATAATAATAATAATAATAATAATAATAATAATAATAATAATAATGATATTATTAGTAACAATAATAATAATAATAATAATGATAATAATAATAATAATAATAATAAAAATAGTAATAATAATAAAAATAATAATAATAATAATAATAATAATAATAATAATAATAATAATAATAATAATAATAATAATAATAACAATCACAGTATTAAACTTAGTTTTGTTAATTTAATTATAAGGTTGAGAAGTCGGTTATAGAGGTGTGTGTGTGATTTTGTTCGCAGAAAGGTAAAGGTGTATAAAAACAGCAGGTGTGTGGTTGTGTGGGTGTTAGTGCAGCAGGTGTGTGGTTGTGTGGGTGTTAGTACAGCAAGTGTGTGGTTGTCTGGGTGTTAGTACAGCAGGTGTGTGGTTGTCTGGGTGTTAGTACAGCAGGTGTGTGGTAATGTGGGTGTTAGTACAGCAGGTGTGTGGTTGTGTGGGTGTTAGTACAGCAGATGCGTGGTTGTGTGGGTGTTATAACAGCAGGTGTGTGGTTGTGTGGGTGTTAGTACAGCAGGTGTGTAGTTGTGTGGGTGTTAGTACAGCAGGTGTGTGGTTGTGTGGGTGTTAGTACAGCAGGTGTGTAGTTGTGTGGGTGTTAGTACAGCAGGTGTGTGGTTGTGTGGGTGTTAGTACAGCAGGTGTGTGGTTGTGTGGGTGTTAGTACAGCAGGTGTGTGGTTGTGTGGGTGTTAATACAGCAGGTGTGTGGTTGTGTGGGTGTTAGTACAGCAGGTGTGTGGTTGTCTGAGTGTTAGTGCAGCTGGTGTGTGGTTGTGTGGGTGTTAGTACAGCAAGTGTGTGGTTGTGTGGGTGTTAGTACAGCAGGTGTGTGGTTGTCTGAGTGTTAGTGCAGCTGGTGTGTGGTTGTGTGGGTGTTAGTACAGCAGGTGTGTGGTTGTGTGGGTGTTAATACAGCAGGTGTGTGGTTGTGTGGGTGCTAGTACAGCAGGTGTGTGATTGTGTGGGTGTTAGTACAGCAGGTGTGTGGTTGTCTGAGTGTTAGTGCAGCTGGTGTGTGGTTGTCTGGTGTTCATAATAATTCGCGTAGACCGATATCGTCTGGTGAGTTAAGGTGGAGGCGGGTCTGGATGTCTTGAAGATCTATCCAGTCGATCTTCTCCCACCAATCATCGTCGGGCGGGATGCGTTCACTTAGGCCGACGTCGATGAGGTGACAGGTGTAAGGTGACGTGGAGGTGTCGATGATTATGTTGCCGTCGTGGAGGTCCACGTGGCTGTAACCAGCACCATGAAACTCGGCGACGGCAACGCACGTTGCGTCGTAGGCCTCATGGCGATGGTGGACGTCGTGCATGAAGCTGTTTAGGATTGATGAAAGAAGCACTCCCCGGCAGTACAGCATGACGATGGCTTGAGGCTTGGTTGTGACGCCGTACAATATAGGCGCGCCCCCCGCCCCGGCCAGCTCGTGTAGGATGCGGGCTTCCTTGGTATTTGCCTTGCCGGAATGGAGAATCTTCACCACCACGTCCGTCACGTCCCCGTTGCCTAGGGTGAGCTGACCATGGCGGCTCACCCCGAACTCACCGGTGCCAACATTTCCCACAAGATGAAGGCGGTCCCAGGTGAGCTGGGGCAAATCTCGTCCTCCACTGGAGGAGTTGGTGGAGCTAGAGGAGTTGTGGGAGCTGGTGGAGTTGGTGGAGCTGGAGGAGTAGTGGGAGCAGGTGGAGGTGGTGGAGCTGGAGGAGTTGTGGGAAGCAGGCGTGACCTGAACGAGAGGTCATCTCGTTCCTAGGATGGTTTTCGTCCATCTCGTGCAATTATTTCTATTGTTTACCAATCGACCATTGAGGTAGACTTTGAGGAGTTGATATATATATATATATATATATATATATATATATATATATATATATATATATATATATATATATATATATATATCTTGATAAAATCACACGGGAAAATGGAAACAACGGAGTACCTTAGCTTTCGTCTTTATTCAAGACATCTTCAGATGTCTTGAATAAAGACGAAAGCTAAGGTACTCCGTTGTTTCCATTTTCCCGTGTGATTTTATCAAGATTTATCTTATCCACGTTTTCATTGTGGATTTTCATAAAATATATATATATATATATATATATATATATATATATATATATATATATATATATACATCACTATACAGATAACACCAGCCATCACCACTGTACTTAACACCATCCATCATCACTATACTTAACACCATCCATCATCACTACATATAACACCATCTATCATCACTACATATAACACCATCCATCATCACTACATATAACACCATCAATCATCACTACATATAACACCAGCCATCATCACTACAACACCATCCATCATCACTACAACACCATCCATCATCACTACAAAAAACATCATCCATCATCACTACATATGACACCATCCATCATCACTACATATAACACTATCCATCATCACTACATATAACACCATCCATCATCACTACATATAACACCATTCATCATCACTACATATAACACCATCAATCATCACTACATATAACACCGGCCATCATCACTACAACACCATCCATCATCAATACAACACCATCCATCATCACTACAACACCATCCATCATCACTACAACACCATCCATCATCACTACATATAACATCATCCATCATCACAACATATAACACCACCCATCATTCCTACATATAACACCATCCATCATCACTACATATAACACTGTAATAGTAGGGTGTGTCATAGGAGGGAAGATCAGCTAAAACTAATGGCCCATCACTTTTTTGGTAGATTTTAGTGTATATAAACAGAAAATATTTTCAGTTTCAATATTTTGCAACCCTTTGCTAGGTAAATTTTAGCGTGAAATTTATCGAAAATCTAACGTACAGCTGCATTAGTGCATTACAATTAAATAGTGAACATTGCTTTCTGACTCCATTCTTTAACAACCCAACTTACAATATTTTTTTCTGTTTCAGATTCTGATGCATTTATAAGTTGATAATATTTGCGATGGCTGCTTGTGTCAGGACGAGGAACCAAAATCCAGCCATCTCAGTCACTATCTTGGGTCTGGGAGAGAGCTCCTGAAGTCGGAGTTGCCTACATTGAGAGATGCTTTGAGATACGGTGTTTTAATCAGGCAAATCAGTGAAAAGAACCAAAGAACTTACACAAACAAAGACATTGCCAGTGATATGACCAAAGCTGTCTTGGCACAGTACACTCTGGCTAACGCTCAGTTCAAGCCTCCAGTCATAACAAGTCAGAAGAAGATTAGTGAGAGACTGCTAGCCAGTTGGGAAAAGGCAAGAGATATCTCTCTTGGGAGAGGAAAACTTGCAGTTAAGGACAGCTTTGCTAAGCAACTGGACCAGTAATTTGACATAATTACTTGCAAGTGCCCAATTGTTCTCTGTCCTGAGTTTGGATGAGATCGTGACTGTAAATCCGAGGCCCACATCTCCTGTATTTGCAAGCGTGAACTGAAGATTCCTGTGATCGAACTGGCATTTGTCAAAGCACAGAGAGAGAAGACTGGCAGTATAGGGGCTCTCATGATTTCTAGCCAAGATATTCCGGAGTCCAAGAGACAGGAGCCTGCCACAGAGAGACAGAAGAGGAGAAGAGTTGCCGAGGAAAAGAGACTTGAGAAGGCCCAGGGTGAGGTAAAAAAGGCCGATGATTGGAGTCAAGCTGATTCAGAGTTTAATGACTTCCCCATGGCTGATCCGAGTGCTGACCAGGAGAATGGTGACTTTGTCCCTAACCCAGAAAATAATGATCCCAAACCTTCCAGGCATAAGATTCGAAATAGGAAAGATATCCCGAGCATAGCTCTAGCCAGCATGCGACACCACACTGGTCTCAGAGAAACTGCAGAGATAGCAGCAGCTGCCTGGATTGACGGTGGTTTGATAACACCTGATGATGTTCACCTGGTGATAGATCATAACAAAGTAAGGAGAGCTCAGGAGAAACTTGTCAGTAACCTAGAAGAGGAGTTTGATAAGGGGATAAGAGAAAATGGAATCAATTGTTTGTTCTTTGATGGGAGAAGGGATGACACTAAAGTGTTCATGATAGTTGGAGATTCTGACAAGTTGTTCCCTGCCATGGTGAAGGAGGAACACTACTCCTGCTGCATTGAACCAGGAGGGAAGTATTTGTGGCATTTCACTCCAGAGAAAGATGACATCAGGAAACCAGCTGAGATAGTGGCAGATAACATTGTGAACTGGCTCAGAGAGAGGAACGTAGACCAGACCCTGCAGGCCATTGGAGGGGACAGCACCAACACGAACACAGGGTGGCAAGGGGGGGGGGGGGTCATACAGTGGATAGAGCGGAAGATTGGGAGGAAGCTGGTCTGGATTGTTTGTGACCTCCACACCAACGAGTTGCCACTCAGACATCTGATCCAGGAGCTGGATGGCAAGACTCTTTCAAACAACAGATGGTCTGGTCCTCTTGGCAAGATGCTGGACTCTGCCACTGAGTTAGAAATAAATCCGAGCTTTGAAAAAAAAACAGTTGGCCCTCCACTCGTTGAGCTTGCACATACTGTCATTGACGACCTGAGTACTGACCAGTATTATGGTTACATGATTTGCAGTGCCATCAAAACTGGGGTCATGCCTGATAGACTTGCTTACCTGCAGATAGGTCCAGTCTAAAATTCTAGGTGGCTCACAACGGCTCTCAGGTTCTGCAGAATTTGGGTCGCTCATCATAAACTGAAAGGGAACCAGCTTCACAACCTGAGACTTATTGTCCAATTCATCGTGAGTGTCTACTTGCCAAATTGGTTCAACACCAAGGTCAAGTCATCGTTCTCCGAAGGTCCGAGGCATGTTCTCTTCCAGCTTGAGCTCCTGAGGAGTCAGCCAAGGAAGGTTGTTCAGATTGTGGAGCAGACTGTGAGGAGATCTTCCTGGTATGCTCATCCCTAGGCAGTTCTGCAGACAATGCTCTGCAGTAAGGATGAGGAGGAGAGAAGAGTGGCAGTCAAAAAGATCTTGGATATGAGACTTATGAGAGGATCTGGGCATGACGAATCAGTTGGTGACGATTCCTTCAGGGTCAGGAAGACTCCTGAAGTCAATCTAGGTGCCAAGACCCTCACTGATCTCATAGATCTGGATAACATCCAGGATGGCAATGAGCCCCCTCTTACCTGCAGCCTCACCAATGTTCAAGTCAGAGCTTTCCTGGACAACCCCATGCATGTCCCTGCCTGGCCCTCGCATACCCAGAGTATTTAGCGTTGTGTACAGCAAGTGAGCGAGGCCAGCAGTCACGTGTACAGCCAGGAGAGGAGGGAAGGCTACATCCGAGCTCAGGTGGTCAGCAGGGAGGTGATGAGTAGAAACAGAAGCAAGAAAGACATGTTCTCTATGGTGTGCAGCAACACCGGGTCGTAGTAGTAAAACCGATTTTTGTATTTGATGATTTTGTTTTCTAAAGGAATATTAAATTTAATAAATGTGTCAAGATCATTCGTTTCACTATTCTGGATCATTTTCATCCTAATAAATTAACCTGATACATTTAATTTACTTTAAATAAGCTATTTAGTGGTGTTGGTAAAAGGGTGGGAATACTGAATTTTCATAAGATTTCAAGTTAAAATTTACCTAGCAAAAAATGAAAACTTTTCAAATCTGAAGATATCACATGATTCTGCACATAGAACTACATCATTAATACCATGGGCCGATTTTTCAAACTCAAAAAAAAAAAATTCGCCTCTGTATGACACACGCTACTGTAATAGGCCCCTGTCTCATCAACAGAACGTATTATATAAATGGGTCAATACATCTGATATTATATTCAGAGTCACCACCCTGCAACTTTCCACTGTCTATGAGTAAGACATGATATGGACACGTGAGCAGGCAACTCACCCAAGAGGGCGAGACCCATAGCTCAGCATTTCTGTAAGCACGCACTGCGATGCCCTTAAACTTCAGTAGCTCACCTCAACTCATATAGTAAGGACGTGACCTAACGTTTATTATACATAAACGCGGTCCCCTTCTCATTCACTCCTAGACAGTGAGACTTACGGTTGATATACACTCAGGAATTATACGGACAACCTTTTATAATAAAACAAAGGAACTACCGTTTGGGTTTCGTTACTTAAAACCCAAATATAAATATGTGTGAACGGACTGTTTAATTGGACAAGCAGCCGATTCATATAGGTGGCAAGCGGTGTGTACGGATTCTTCAAACTGGAAGACGTATCATCCGTCTGTGTTTTGTGAATAACAAGAAACCACACAGCAGTGACGCGTTACATAATCCGAGTGTTTAAAACTATATCCCGTATTGAGACGATATTTAGTGAGTGCTCCTTATCTCTGTCACATACAAATACGTGCAGAATTCGTAATACATGTATACATATATTACAGCCTGTTGGTACATATCCAGATTGAGCCAGTTGAGATAGACTCCACTTAGCATTTCCTAGACATTACAGTGTTGCAGTGTTGACGAACAGTTTCATAGCCTGGCCTAACAATTGGTGTTTCACTAACAGCTGAGCTGTATTGTTGTGTCATCAGCGCGAATTACGAAGTTCCTGTGTCATCATACAGATCTCCATATATACGTGGACTGTGAAGACTTGGCACACGGCAGTTTCGCCAGCGACCCAGCAACGACCAGTGTGATAACCAAGCATCAGCAGTTTTCTGATCGCCGGAGGAGGAACTCACCTAGTTCAAGTGGACTCGTCTCTCACCAAAGCAGAAGCGCCCTCTCATTGCCAAGGAAACCAGCAGCAGCGCACGCATCCTAGGAAGAGGCCCCGCCCACACTCCACCCACTCGACTCAGGACTCGTCTTGACGGATCACATTTTCTATATAGATGTACTACTCTGCATAAATAGGTATTTAAATTACATAATTCTACACACATGAACACGTTCGAGAGATATCTTCACACCTATAGGTTCGTCGGATAGGATTATTTCAATGATAAAGTGTCGAATGTAACATTAATGTACTGAAATCCTATAATTTACAATAACTTGTAAGTGTCTGTCTTCTTATTGATAGTTTAACAATTAACTACAATTCATATTCATTTGTCTTGTAAATGAGAGGCAAGTGATCTACTTACTGTTAAGTATTCATTGACCCAAGGGGGCTAATAGATAATTTCTAAGTTTCCCATGTCTATTGTAGATGAAATCGAACGCCTAGCGCAACTGTTTGCTGATAACCAACTCATAGATGATCAAGCCCAGACTGACATAGATTTTGAGTATGGAACACAGTTAAGTGAGTCGGTAGGAAGTAGTGAGAAAGTTATAGACGAATCATTTGACGACTTAAACCGTCGTACCCTACGGTCTGGTAATCACTATAGTACCTCACCTAAGTATACTAAAGCAGTTACCCCTGTTACAGGTGATAGTGTGTCTGTTGCTAAATCAGTAACAACCTTATTAACCCAGCCTTCTGTTAAGAGTAAGAATACTAACTTGCTTAATGCTAACACTACAATGGCGTCCTCTAACCCTCACACCAGTTCTACTACCACCACACCTAAAGCTGATAATGTTATTAATATCTTGCAGCGGGGCGACTATGTTCGAAATTTCACAGGACAAGACGATTATAGGGTCTCACATTTTATTCGTGCATATGAAGATAGCATGCGCAATAGTCACATAAAGACTGACGAAGAAAAGAAAGCATATGTACGTTCCCATATAACGCATATGATGCATATTAATAACATACATAAATATACAATTAACCTAAGTAACTAAGAACAATAATAATATAATAAGTATGCGAGTTCCCGAGCGCTCAGGCACGTGACAAGAACCAATAGTAAAATCCTAGAAATACTGCGTCCAATTGTTAGTGGTTTTCAATACGCATGGGAGGATTGGTTACCGCAGGTTGCAGCATCGATAAATGGGTCAGTTAATAGCTCTACGGACAAAACACCCTACTACATTGTCTATGGTACAGATAAACGTCTGCCTTACGACATCCTTACAGATGCGCCATACCCGGTATATAATACCAATGATTTTGCGGCAAAACAAATTCATGTCTACAGAAATTCATAACCAAGTACGATCACAGCTAGCGGCGTCACGCGCCGAAATGATCATCAAACAACATAAACATGCTAAACCTATCGCACTGAACGTTGGGGACGCTGTTATGTTACAGGAAACTGAAAGGAACTCCAAACTTTCGGCGAAATTTTCTGGTCCATTCCACATAATCTCAAAAGAAGCAGGCAACAAATTCAAAATATGGAAGCCTAATGCACAGATCGCAGATGTCGTGCACGCGGATCGTCTGAAGAAGACCCAGATAAATGTCTTACCTCCAGTTGATGATAATGTGATTGATACATCCTTACAGACTGTCCAGAAGCAAAATGTCCAAATAACTATTGTATGAAACTACGTTCTGCGAGTAGAAGTTAACACGTACTTTCGCGTCAGAAGGAAAACGTCGACGGCCAACTACAATCAGCACTGGACATTCTTCATGGTCTCAGCACAGCTTCCATGAATTCGATAATAGTTTCATGGTCGTTGTCGTTCAAGCTGTATCTCAACAGAATCGTGTTATTTCTCAAACCTTTCACGCGATTACTGCTCTAGAATCAAAGGTTAATGCAATCATAATGGAGTCTAACCAAGTTTCGAGGATTGTTACTAGGTTACAGAAAGCAATCCCGACGTTAGAATGGCTCCTTTACTTCACAGAATATTTGCATGCTGCTGAAATTTCAGTTCATAAAATTGTAACCTCTAAAAATGAACTAATAGACACCATTGTAGATGCTGGGATAGGACGTGTGGACGCGAAGCTTGTGCCTGTGCAGACGCTTCTTGAAGTTTCAAAAATAGCCAAGTTGCAGTATCATTTAACTCCGATTTTCAATGACAATGAGGTTCAATATCATTACCCACTGTTGGAGTCAACCCTCACGCACAATGCAATTCTGATCCAAATTCCTATGCGAGGGCAACATGAGTTTAATGCATGACATTTAGAACCCTTCCCCTGGTTTGTGAACGACACACTGTATACCCTAGATAGGCCTAAAGAACTTTTCATAGTAGATGAAGAATATTCATTGTTATCAATAGAGGATTCTGAGGTACTGTCACGGTGTAAATCGTCTTATCTACACCTACACGTATGTCCAGCCTACATGTTTGCATTTATTCCTGCTGCAGAGGGAATATGTGAATTGGCAGTCATACAACCAAATGTACGCACAGCGTCAGCGCAATGCAGTTATAGGCCAGTTAGTCTAAAGACTGTGTTCCACGCTCACCTTCACAATGTGCAGTATTTGTTCTTTCCAAATCTTACTACAGTAATTTTAAAATGCCAAAATGGTGTTAAGCAGCTAGTTGTGAAAGGGCATAACAAGGCTCCTGATTACTGTGAAATCACTTGTAGTACATTACGGACCTTGCCTACTCATCAGCATTTTGCGTTAAATCGAAAACTCAAGTCTGCTTTAATTCCACTTCCTATAATGAATTTCACTATCAAGGATATTCAAATAGTATCAGGGAAATTAAAAGTTTTAGCTTTCTTGAACGAGACACATTTTCCTGATTTGAATAATAACTTGCCATTTTACCTGTCACGGGAATTTGCACTACCAAGTCTTACGATTCCCTCTATTTTGTTAATACTGGCAATTATGTTCCTGTTCTGTTATTACAGGGCAGTATCATCCAAATTCAACATTGTTCATAACATACTAACCCGTACGACACAAAAGTCTAGGTCCCCTGTAGAAGAGAATATCCCTACAGTAATATCCCTAGCTTAGTGTCTACATATCTGTTGTTACGAACCACGCCACCAATTGTCATGATCTACCTACCCAGCACTACGAACCACGCCATCTATTGTCCCGATCTACCTACCCAGCACCACGAGCAACGCCATCTAGGGACGAAACCCGAGTATGACTACTCTAAGTTACCAGTCAGGGGTTTCCCTTCTCCATATCCTGGGTGTTGCGTCACCTCCTCCAAATCTTCTTCATAAGCTCCAGTTCGATGAGAGTTCAGTTCACTCTGGGAAGTGACCACAGAATCACCGATCCTGGAAACCTACGGCACAGTGACTACCTACCGTCTTCTACAATACTCAGCCTTACTCGTCAGCCATCTCAGCTCCGCACTTAAGTATTTGTAATCTTGTATTGCCTCCCCCACCTCCACCTTGCTTCAAATTATTGTATGTTGTATAAATATGTGTATACTCTTAATGGTTAGGTTAAGTATGGGTAAGGGTAAATTATAGAAAGCTGAACATTTTGTTAAGGAATTTATGGTACTTTATTATACACAACAAAAACTTGCATCCTTTGTCTACCCGTTTATAGTCCGATTGTCTATGTTTTTTTTTTGTTGTTGCTTGTTGGGATCTGGGTAGACTTTTAACTATATTCTAAATCCCCAACTCGTAACACTGTTTATAACATGGTTAGGGTTGTCTAGGATGTACTATACTCTGTGAGTTATTTAGGCCTCACGGAGCTCGGCTGGTAGGTGACCGAGCGATGTAATAGGCCCCTGTCTTATCAACAGAACGTATTATATAAATGGGTCAATACATCTGATATTATATTCAGATTCACCACCCTGTAACTTTCCACTGTCTATGAGTAAGACCTGATATGGACACGTGAGCGGGCAACTCACCCAAGAGGGCGAGACCCATAGCTCAGCATTTCTGTAAGCACGCACTGCGATGCCCTTAAACTTCAGTAGCTCACCTCAACTAACGTTTATTATACATAAACCCCGTCCCCTTCTCATTCACTCCTAGAGAGTGAGACTTACGGTTGATATACACTCAGAAATTATATCGACAACCTTTTATAATAAAACAAAGGAACTACCGTTTGGGTTTCGTTACTTAAAACCCAAATATAAATATGTGTGAACGGACTGGTTAATTGGACAAGCAGCCGATTCAACACCATTCATCCTCACTACCTCATCACTACAGTAATAAACTGAGCTAGAGTTTTACAATATTTAAAAATTCCAACTTCATTATAATTATTTCTGAATGGTCAATTTTTTAATTGGCCTCAGTGAGTGTGCTGTTATCTGGGTCAGTCACACTTGTAGTTAGTTCCCATAAAGTACAAAACCTTTTGTACTTAATGGTGCCTGTGACCCACAGGCCTCGTCTGCAATGTGGTATGATAAGAAAAGTATGATATCTTTTTTTGGTATTGTTACGAAAGGGCATCCCTTTCGTAGCATTGTGATTGCTTATCTCTTTTGGAGCATTGCAACCGCGCATCTCTTTTGTGGCATTGTTCCCCTTCACGTCTTTTGCAGCCTTCGGACCCGTGCATCTCTTTATAGCGTTATGTAATGAGGGAAATTTCTCATCCTTCTATTTTTTCAGGATTAGCAAAAATATTATGATAATAATAATAATAATAATAATAACAATAATAATAATAATGATACTAATAATAATAATCATTCTCTCTCTCTCTCTCTCTCTCTCTCTCTGTATGTATATATATATATATATATATATATATATATATATATATATATATATATATATATATATATATATATATATATATAAAACAAAGAAGTATGTCTGTGTGTTTGTTTGTTTGTTTGTGTGTCAGCACGAGAATCTCGGAAAGCACTTTACCCATCTGGAGTGATGATGGATGGTGTTATATGTAGTGATGATGATGGATGGTGTTATATGTAGTGATGATGATGGATGGTGTTATATGTAGTGATGATGATGGATGGTGTTATATGTAGTGATGATGATGGATAGTGTTATATGTAGTGATGATGATGGATGGTGTTATATGTAGTGATGATGATAGATGGTGTTATATGTAGTGATGATGATGGATGGTGTTATATGTAGTGATGATGGGTGGTGTTATATGTGTTATATGTAGTGATGATAGATGGTGTTATATGTAGTGATGATGTATGATGTTATACGTAGTGATGATGGATGGTGTTATATGTAGTGATGATGGATGGTGTTATATGTAGTGCTGATGATGGATGGTGTTATATGTAGTGATGATGGATGATGTTATACGTAGTGATGATGGATGGTGTTATATGTAGTGCTGATGGATGGTGTTATATGTAGTGATGATGATGGATGGTGTTATATGTAGTGATGATGATGGATGGTGTTATATGTAGTGATGATGGATGATGTTATATGTAGTGATGATAGATGGGGTTATATGTAGTGATGATGGATGGTGTTATATGTGGTGATGATGGATGCTGTTATATGTAGTGATGATGGATGGTGTTATATGTAGTGCTGATGGATGGTGTTATATGTAGTGATGATGGATGTTGTTATATGTAGTGATGATGGATGGGGTTATATGTAGTGATGATGGATGGTGTTATTGTAGTGATGATGGATGGTGTTATATGTAGTGATGATTAGACAATGATCTATATCTATATAAAAGAGAGAGGTATGTCTGTTTGTGTGTGTGTGTGTCCGCAGGAGAATCTCGGGAACTACTTTACCGATCTTTAGTGATGATGGATGGTTGTTATATGTAGTGGTGATGATGGATGGTGTTATATGTAGTGATGATGGATGATATTATATGTAGTGATGATGGATGTTGTTATATGAAGTGATGATGGGTGGTGTTATATGTAGTGATGATGGATGCTGTTATATGTAGTGATGATGGGTGGTGTTATGTGTATTGATGATGGATGATGTTATATGTAGTGATGATGGGTGGTGTTATATGTAGTGATGATGGATGGTGTTATATGTAGTGATGATGGGTGGTGTTATATGTAGTGATGATGGATGATGTTATATGTAGTGATGATGGGTGGTGTTATATGCAGTGATGATCAGACAATAAAATAATAACAGTTTATTGCTAAAAAAATATACTTTGCTGTACCGCTGTAGTGAAAAACATCGTTGAACTTACATACACCGTTAATGAACTATTGATGGACAAGATCGGCATGACATTGTAGCGAGAGTATTTCGTCAGAAAGTGAACAAACTCATAAACTTGCTTGCAAAAGCATCAATCTTTGGCCCTACACGGTGCTAAATGTATTCCATTGAGTGGCAGAAACGAGGTCTACCACATGCCCATGTCTTGATGTGGCTGAAAGAGAAACTTCGACCGAACATGATTGACAACTGCATACGAGCAGAGTTCCCTGATACAGAAGAAGATCCAGTTCTCTTTGAGATTATCAAGAAGCAAAGATTCATGGGCCATGTGGACCACTCAACAGACACTCTCCATGCATGAAAGATGGACGTTGCACTAAAAACTTCCCAAAAGATCTGATAAAGGATACTCAGAGTAGAGGAGATGGCTATCCTCCGTACAGGAGAAGAGCGCCAGGCGATGGAGGTTTTACAGCAGTGTTGCGACCTGGAACAGACAGTGAAATATCAGTAGACAACAAATGGGTGGTCCCCTATAATCCTCTTTTAAGTAAAGCATTCAATGCGCATATCAATGTGGAGTTCTGCAATTCAGTCAAGTCCATCAAGTATGTCTGCAAATACGTCAACAAAGGTTCTGACCAAGCGATCTTTGCATTGGAATAGGATGGAAATCATGATGAGGTGACAGTCTCAGCAAGGCCGTTATACTGTATATGCAGCAATGAAGCCCTATGGAGAATTTTAATTTTCCCATACACGAACGATGTCCAGCAGTATACTTCACAGAAGAGTCCCTCCAAAATCGAATGACAAATCCTGCTGATACGACCCTCACTACATTTTTCAAGCTTTCACAGGAAGATGAGTTTGCTCAAATACTCCTGTATGTTGACGTACCCAAGTTCTACATATGGCAAGCTTCAATGAAAAAAGCTCCATAGAAGCGCTCAAGGATCCGATGTTGAAGGATATCCAGGAATAAAGTTAGGCAATGCTTTGGGACGTGTCTACACGGTTCAACCCAACAACTTTGAATGCTATTGTTTGAGACTACTTTGAACTGAATGCATGCCTCAAGGCATCATACCTTTGTAGAAGTGTTCAGACACTCACCCTATCCACAAACATGAGAGTACATCTACAAGGAGATCAGGATGCTGGACGGTTTGCAAACCTTCTCCTACAGATTGGGAATGGAACTTTCCCTGTCGATTCAGAAAGACAAATAATCATTCCTCAAGGATGTGGAAATGTTGTAAAGTCCTCAACTGAGCTTACTAACATGGTCGACCCAAACATTATTCACCGCTACAAGGATCACAAGTGGCTGCGTGAACGCTCAATTCTGGCACCAAAGAATGAAACGGTGGCTGAAATCAACATCACCCTACTCAGACAGCTTCCAGGCAGTGAGACCTCATTCAAATCTGTTGATACAGTAATCGACTAGGACCAAGCAGTCCAGTACCCTGCAGAATTCCTTAATTCTTTGGAGCCCGCTGGAATGCCTCCTCACCATCTCACTCTCAAGATTGGAACTCCTGTAATGCTCTTAAGAAATTTTGAACCACCAATCCTCTGCAATGGCACAAGACTGTTGGTGAAGAACATGATGCCACATTTTTTTTTTACGGGTATTAGCCCACCCGGACACAGGTCACTAACCCACATCAGGGTCTAGAGGGCGAAAATGTAAAAATAATAATAATAATAATAATAATAATAATAAAAATAATAATAATAACAATAATGGTGGTGGTGGTGGTGGTGAATAATAATAATAATTAAAAATAATAATAATAATAATAATAATAATAATAATAATAATAATAATAATAATAATAGTAATAGTAATAGTAATAGTAATAATAATAATAATAATAATAATAATAATAATTATAATAATAATAATAATATGGAACCATAAAGAAAGAAAATAAAAGATCATTAGTGAGAAACGATATATGTATGTTGTGTTGTCAATAGTAAGAGAAACAATTGAGACCCTGCAATTGTGTGTAAATGAGGCAGAAAGTCAGATGAGCAACCTGGGACTTGGTCACAATTTTTGTGATGCCATATGGCAGCAGGGTCTACCATTAGGCAACACATTATGCTTCCAATATCTTCCCAGGCGGCAGTACCTCCCTGTATGATAGCTGCCTACTACCTACTACCTACCTACTACCTGGAAGCTACAATACTGACAGGAAAAGCTAAAGGAGAGGACCTTTTTATACCAAGGATACCTTTCATCACCACTGACCTGCCATTTGAGTTCAAGCGACTTCAGTTCCCGGTTATTGTGAGCTTTGACATGACCATCTACAAAAGCCAGGGACAGTCCCTAAAGATGGTTGGCCTAAACCTGGTGTTTCCTTGCTTCTCTCATGGACAGTTCCATGTTGGATGCTGCAGAGTGGGAACTGGCAAAAATCTGGACATACTTGCTGCTAATGGCAAAACCAAAAATGTGGCTTACCTTAATGCACTACAGTGAGACAATGTGGAGCCTCCCGGAGGGTGGCGTCCTACCGTGGCCTAGTGAAAGAGCCGCCCGGAGGGCGGCGATTCCACAAGTAATAATAATAATAATAATTATTATAATAATGAAACCATAAATAAATACAAAAAAAGAAGAAAAAAATATAAATAGTGAGAAACAATATACAGTATGTATGTTGTTTTGTCCAGGTAAGAGAAACAATTGAGACCTTGCAATTGTGTGTAAATGAGGCAGAAAGTCAGATCAGCAACCTGGGATTTGGTCACAATTTTCGTGATGCCATATGGCAGTAGGGTCTACCATTAGACAATACATTATGCTTCCAATATCTTCCCAGGCGGTAATACCTTCCTGTTTAATAGCGTGGCTAAATTTTTATTTAACTGTTCATGTGTTCTTAGAGGGAACCTTCGTTGGTTAAATCTGAGGTGACTCAAGAGGCCGATACTGACAGGCATGCAGGGCTCCCACTTTTGGGGAAAAGGTTCCTAGATCGGGAAATTTCAGTGGATTTAGGGAAAATCTAAGGAAATGACATTTTGGGGGGAAATTGCGGGAAATGTGATAATTATGAAAGAACATGTAATGATTATTCCAAAGACTACAATTCCATTAAGTTTAAGAGTGGTTTGTGAATTATATACTTATTGCAAAATGATGTATTTTTCATAATAATGGTTTAAGACTTCATTTGATCCATTTTCTCCATTGCAAATAATTTACTAGTTTACTGTCTGCTAGTGCGTGTATTGGAGAGAGAGAGAGAGAGAGAGAGAGAGAGAGAGAGAGAGAGAGAGAGAGAGAGAGAGAGAGAGTTTTTATGCATGAAGGTTTATAAAAAAAAACTAATATAATTCATAGTAATTAAATTAAGAGATTTTTTTTTAGAAATATTATTCATTCTCGGGAAATTTTCACGTTAGTTGGGGAATTCAAGGTTTTGCTTTGTGGGAGCCCTGGTCTTAAGACAAACCTGAAAAAGTACCAAATCGACTCCCTCATCTGGGAGGCGATTACTCCACACAGCAACGCTTGGAGGATCACCACACGAGAAGGTGCAATACTTTCGAGTTAGCCCAACTGCAAACCGAGGCAGACCAGCGCCAACGTCGGAAAGACGCTGCCGGCACCACTCCCGCAAAAGATAGAGCCATCCACATGTGAAACATCTGTCAACGACTCTGCCGGTCCCGTATCGAACCTCTTTAGGCACCCCAGAGCTCACCAACGAAGGTGACATCCTTAATAACTCATAATATTGTCTCATACCTGGACGATCATCATACTCGATTACGATTGACAACAAAGTAGTGTGTATGTGTGTGTGTTTATACTAGAGTACAATATCTGTTGACAAGAGGAGGGTCCTCAATCCTCGTCCTGCTCACCCTCTGCCTCTTGACTTTAACATTAACAGCATGAACTTGGAACTATGTAGCTCTTATAAATATCTTGGAATTTGTGTAAATGATGCAAACTTTGTTGGCAACCTTCGTGCCAAACTAATGCAGCGCATTAAACCCCTCAGAACCCTTGTTGGCAAGGGCTATGGAATTAACATCACCTATGCTCGTACTTTCTATGTTCACTTCATTCGTTCTGTAGTTGACTATCATGCTCTCCCTCTTGTGACTATTCCGTCTAAACAACTCAACAACCTTGAGGTAGTGCAAAATGAAGCAATGGGCATCATTCTAGGATGCTCAAAATCAACCAGATTTGTAAACATGAGGAAAGAATCCAGACTGCCCTCCCTATCTGAGAGGATAGCTCTACTTAATACCATGTTTTGTGTCAAAGTTTTGAAGAACAATGGTCCCCAAACTACAACTCAAACTGAGTTGATGTTCTATCTAAGTAATTCTGACTAACTTTCTAACCTTCCACAAAAGACTCTCTTTGGGGCGTGGCTTCATAAAAGTGTTGCAGATCTTTAAACTGAATGTCCCAATCACTCCAGACGAACCCATTAATGCCATTCCTTCTTGGCTGGATATATCAGTTCCAATTAATTACACACCTGTTGGTAGTAAGCAAATGTTAAACACCGATGTGATGAGATGTTATGCTTTTACTGATGGTTCTGTGCGGACAAACACAGGTAAAACAGGCTGTACAATTGTAATATATAAAGAAAAAGAGATGATAGTGTCAAACAAGCAAAGGCTGAACAACTGGGCCAGCACAACACAAACTGAACTAATTGGAACCTACTTCGCTACAGACTACCTTAAAGAAAATGGAGGTGGGGTGATATTCTATGACTCTCAAAGTGCTTTGAAATCAATGAACTGCCCATCAGGTTCTATGTCTAAAGTTGTATGTGATATTAAAAGAAATGTGATAATTGCCAATGAGAACACCTCTCGTATCGAATTTGTGAGGATTCCATCCCATGATGGAATTAAATATCATGACCGTGCTGATAGACTGGCCAATGAGGCATGTAAGAAAGAAAATGTTGACCGTGACCTTGGCCTGTCCACTGCTGTACTTAAAAAACATTCAAGTCAGAATCATGAACTCTGATCTAGAAGAACTGAGAAATGCACAGAGACCTGGCAGTTGTAGCATTAGTAAATATGACAAATTTTGTGACAAGAGGTACCGGTATGGCCAGCATAAGGACAGAACCAGACAATCTGATGTAGTTGTGGCCAGAATTAGGCTAGGATACAGACACACCTGGCAAGTTAGTAACGCTATGCCCATACCGGAACACTCAGCATATAAACTTTGTGATAAACCTTTAAAGCATACACTTGAACACTATATTATTGAATGTGACACTGCCAAAGACTTCAGGCCACCTGGCTTATTGTATCATGAACTTTGTAATTACTATATTGAATTGGGGGTGCTTGGGGACAGTCTTGCTGTTTATCCCAAATTTGCTAGCCCACACTGATTAGTCTTCAATTAGAATATGACGTCCAATGTATATGAACCACTGTCTTGCATGGCAGCGAACAGTGACATCACCCACATGACTCTGACCTATATATACTGCTAATGAATATGATGCATTCTTTGTGTAGCATTAAGCTGTTATTATTTTATTGTCTCTTCATCACTACACATAACACCATCCATCATCACTACATATTACAACATCATCCATCATCAATGTGTAATGATTGATTATCAGACTATACCTTACAGCCCAGAGAATTGCAACACATATAACAGCGAGTACACTGCAGACCTCGTGGCACCACCACATACCAGGTAGACACATCTTGGGTCGGGACCCGAGGGAACTGACCTCGTCCGCGAATTACTTGAATTAGCTGGGGACCTGACCTACAACCACACATGACCAAGACATACCTGGGCATGACCACACCTGGACACAGCTGTCCGGATCTAACCAGTTTAGTGTTAATTGGCGGAGGTCAAACGCCGGCTGTTCCTCCCCCATATAAAGGCGCTGCAGTCCCGTCCACGGGCTCATTTGGGTCGTCACTCTGTTCACATAAGGAGAGTCACGCTCGTCCCTTCCCCAGGTCCTGAGGGAGATCCTGGCGTCACCAAGTAAGCAGATTCTCTCATAGGAGGCAGCACAGTGAGCACCCACTGGGACTACGTCAGGTCAAAGGTGAGTCTTGTCAGAACGATTCCTAGGTTGAATTATCTACTGTGGGAAGTGTATTCCTTTCATGTTTGTGTCCGAGTCAGTGCCGAGTAACGTAAAAATAATGTGCTAGGAACTCCGATATAATAGTGATATTGATGTGTCCGTGTCATTGAGTGAATTAATAAATTGTTGTATCGAAGTGGTATTTAACAAATTGTCCCTTAAGAACGTACTAAGTGATATGTAATATATGTGTATTGACATATGAGAAAACATAAGGGTATTGACAGAGTAAATAACTAACCGGCCATGCTATCACATTCTTATATCTTTATATTCCTACTATCTATACTTCCTACCTCTTAAACCCCTGTCTCATTACAACTGCATATAGCACCACCCATCATCACTACATATAACACCATTCATCATCACTACAAATAACATCATCCATCATCACTACATATAACACTATCCATCATCACTACATATAACACCATCCATCATCACTACATATAACATCATCCATCATCACTACATATAACACCATCCATCATCACAACATATAACACCATCCATCATCACTACATATAACACCACCCATCATCACTACATATAACACCATCCATCATCCCTACATATAACACCACCCATCATCACTACATATAACACCATCCATTATCACTACATATAGCACCACCCATCATCACTACACATAACAACATCCTTCAACACTACATATAACACCATCCATCATCACTACATATAACACCATCCATCATCACTACATATAACACCACCCATCATCACTACATATAACAACATCCATCATCACTGCATATAACACCATGCATCATCACTACATATAACAACATCCTTCATCACTACATATAACACCATCCATCATCACTACATGTAACACCATCCATCATCACTATATATAGCACCACCATCACTACCGTCACTACTACCACCATCATCACTACATACAACACCACCCATCATCACTACATATAACACCATCCATCATCACTACATATAACACCATCCATCATCACTACATATAACACCATCCATCACCACTACATATAACAACATCCTTCATCACTACATATAACGCCATCCATCATCACTACATATAACACCATCCATCATCACTACATATAACACCACCAATCATCACAACATATAACATCATCCATCATCACTACATATAACACCATCCATCATCACTACATATAACACCACCCATCATTACGACATATAACACCATCCATCGTCACTACATATAACACCATCCATCATCACTACATATAACACCACCCATCATCACTATATATAACATCATCCATCATCACTACATATAACACCATCCATCATCACTACATATAACACCACCCATCATTGCTACATGTAACACCATCCATCATCACCACATATAACACCATCCATCATCACTACAGATAACACCATTCATCATCACTACATAGAACAACATCCTTCATCACTACATATAACACCATCCATCATCACTACATATAACACCACCCATCATCACTACATATAACACCATCCATCATCACTGCATTTAACACCACCCATCATCACTACATATAACACCATCCATCATTACTATATATAGCACCACCATCACTACCATCACTACGAGCACCATCATCACTACATATAACACCACCCATCATCAATACATATAACACCACCCATCATCACTACATATAACAACATCCTTCATCACTACATATAACACCATCCATCATCACTACATATAACACCACCCATCATCACTACATATAACATAAGAACATAAGAACATAAGAAAGTGGGATACTGCAGGAGGCCGACTGGCCCATACAGGGCAGATCCCTTTCACACCCATCCCAGCACTTCCATGTGCCTATCCAACTTCGTCTTGAAGCTCCCTAGCGTCCCTGATCCTACTATAGCACTGGGTAGCCTATTCCACATATCCACAACTCTATTACCAAACCAGTGCTTGCCTATATCCTTTCTGAATCGGAATTTACCTAATTTAAAGCCATTTGTTCTAGTTATTTCGTTATTACTGAGCTTCAGAACATCTTCCATTTTACCCTTGTTAATCCCACTTACCCACTTGAACACCTCTATCATATCTCCCCTAACTCTACGCCTCTCTAATGAATGCAAGCCTATGCTTTTCAGTCTTTCTTCATATGGAAGGTTTCTAATATTATGGATCATTTTTGTCATTCTTCTTTGTACTCTCTCCAAAGAATCCATGTCCATTCTATAATAAGGACACCAGAATTGAACCGCATAATCCATGTGTGGCCTCACTAATGCTAGGTAAAGTTTCAAGATAACGTGAGCAGTTCTGTTACGCACACTCCTAGATATGAACCCAAGAATCCTGTTTGCCTTGTTGCGAACGCTAATACATTGTTTTCTAGGTTTCAAGTCGTTGCTAACAAATACACCTAGATCTTTTTCACAATCTTAGTTTTCTATTTCCCTGTTATCTAGTTTATACTTAACGTTTGTATTCGTCTTCCCTATCTGTAGTACCTTGCATTTATCAGTATTAAAATTCATTTGCCAGTCTATTGACCACTCATGTAAGGTATCTAGATCTCTTTGAAGGTGTTCAAAGTCACTGTCTGAATTTATCACTCTCCCCATTTTGGTATCATCTGCAAATTTACTAATCCTACTAGTTATACCTAAATCAAGATCATTAATGAATATAACAAACAGCAGAGGGCCTAATACAGATCCCTGGGGAACTCCGCTTTTGACCGCACCCCAGTCTGGCTTTAATCCATTTATGCTGACTCTTTGTTTCCTACCAGTTAACCATGACCTAATCCATTTTAATAATGATCCACCTATTCCATGTGCTTCTACCTTCCTTATCAACCTCTCATGAGGGACTCTATCGAATGCTTTACTGAAATCTAAATAAATTATATCATATGACTTATCATTATCTTCCCCTTCATATACTTCTGAGAAAAAGCTAAGCAAATTTGTGAGACAAGAACGTCCCTGGGTGAACCCGTGCTGAGAAGAATGAATTAAGTTGAATGTTTCAAGGTGGCTTCTGATTTTTGTAGCAATAATTGACTCTAGCAACTTGCCTATGATTGACGTGAGACTAATGTGACGGTAATTTGATGCAATTGATTTATCACCTTTTTTGGAAATCGGAACTACATTTGCAAGTTTCCAAGCTTCTGGCACTAGGCCCTATTCTAATGACTTATTTAATAATACTTCTAATGGATTACTCAACTCATCTCTACATTCTTTAATATTCTAGCATATACCTCGTCTGGACCAGGCGATTTATGAGGCTTCAGTTTGTTAATTACTTTAAGCACAACGTTACTAGTAATATTGATATTCATCAACATATTTTCTATACTGTCGTTATATACCTTATGAACTTCTGGAAACTGTGCTAGGTTTTCATTTGTGAATACGGAGCGAAAATGACTATTTAACGTACTACACATTTCTAACTCATCATCAGTCATTTCTCCTGTCGTAGTTTTGAGGGGACCTATTGTATCTCTAACCTTTGATTTATACAGTTGATAAAAAGCTTTGGGGTTATTTTTCGATTCATTTGCTACCTTGATTTCATAATTTCTCTTTCCTTTCCTAATTTCTGTTTTTACCTGTCTTCTTAGGTTCTGATAGTAACCAAGTAAGTGATTTTCGCCTTTCTTAACTTTTCTATATACTCCTTTCTTTTTCCCTAGAAGATCTAAGAGTCTATTATTCATCCATTTTGGTTGGTTCCATATCGATCTGAATTTTCTTTTAGGGATGTGTTTATTTTGAGCATTATGGATTGTCGCAATAAATTGTTCATAAGTAGCTGCTAAATTAAATTCTGGGTTCTCCCGTCCTAAGTTGACAGTTTCCGGAGGTGTGGGGGGGATTAATCTTTTGACCATGGGGTCATCCCTTAGGTCTCTCCTTAAGCTACCGTAATTAGCCTTCCTAAAATCCGGGATCAAGGCCGAATTTTCCTTCTTCCTGCCATTCCATATTATGTTAAAATATATGGCTTTATGATCACTGTTTCCTAGTTCGTCTCCAATCCCAACATCTTTTACTAGATTTTCATTATTACTGAGAACTAAATCGAGGATATTATTTCCTCTAGTGGGCGAGTTTATGAATTGATATAAAAAACTATCTTGTACTACTTCTAGAAAATCTTCAGATTCATTATCGCTAAGTTGATTTTTCCAATCTAAGCCTGAAAAGTTGAAATCGCCTAGAATACATACATTGTTTCTATCAGATGCCTTCTTTATTTCCTCCCATAGCAATTTACCATCGTTCCTACTCAAATTAGGTGGTCTATATATAACACCAATGACTACGGACTCATTGCCCTCACCAATCTCTACCCAAATACTTTCATTGTCGCTATTTGTTTTAATGTTTGATTTATTGCAGCTTTTTAATGACACCCTGATATACACTGCTACACCGCCCCCTCTCCTTCCTACTCTGTCAAATTTAAATAGGTTATATCCTGGAATATGAAATTCTGCTAAAAAATGTTTGCTGTTTGAATTTATCCATGTTTCCGTTATTGCAATTATATCTATGTTCTCTTTACTAACAATGGCCCTGAGCTGGTCCATTTTGTTACACAGGCTTCTACTATTAGTATAATAAACACTCAATATATTTCTTCCGTTTCTATCTGTTTTACATTTATTACTTTGATGTTTGTTATTATGACTAACTATATTTTCAGCATTATCTACTTCTGTTTCACTGCTGTTATTTTCACATGGTATTTTCCTCTCTTTCCATTGATGGGATTTGGACATATTAAAACCCCACCTTTACTACCTTGTCAACCATCTTCGCTAGCACCGCCACCCCCTTCCTACTTAAATGCACCCCATCCCTTGCATACATACTATCATCACCATAGTACAGGCTCCAATGAATGGCGTCGACAGCTCTTTACACTGTTCTTCCAACCAGCAATTGAAACCAATTGCACGGGACATCCGTTCACGACTGGCACCACGTCTAGGTAGGATAGAGCAAGCAATAGGAGTTCCACCCTTTACCCTAATCTTATCTAGAGCTTCCCTATACAGTTTACGCAGTTCGACACTGGTAAGCTTACCTACGTCATTGCCTCCTGCACTGAGTAAGACTATGGGGTTGCCTCCACAGTCATCAATGACGTTCTCCACTCTCTCCAGTACTCTACCTATCCCTGTTCCGGGGAGACACTCGAGCTTCCTAACTTTAGTGCAGAGATTGTTATCTAAATACTTCACCATCGAGTCTCCCATGACAGAAACACAATTGACCTTACGTGAGTGTGGTGATTTCTTACCTGCGCTACTTCCTCTCTCCACACTAACAGAGGGAGTAGCACTCGTGGTGTTACTAGCACCTTCCTCACACTCGTCACTTAAGGTGCTGAACCTGTTGTTTAGGTCTACAGCTGAGTGCCTTTTTAGAGTGCATTTTGTAGCACTAGCAGCAACTACCTTCCATGAATCCACTCCAACTTCACCGTCCTTCACGACACTGGCATAGGTTTTCTTCTCCTCTAAAACTAGCTTCAAGGCTAAGTTTTCGCCCTTGAGACTCTGGACCTCCTTCTCAACCTTCTCCAGTCGGTCTTGCAAGGCAAGACAAAGCTGGAGAACGTGAGAGGTGGTCGAGTACTCGTCAACAGCTGCCATGTCACTATGTCATTAACACTGACAGGAACACAGGTCCGCACTGGCTGAGGGTCAGAGGTCAACTTGCTGAGGGTCAGAGGTCACGGGAAAATGGAAACAACGGAGTACCTTAGCTCTCTTCTTTATTCAAGACATCTTCAGAGGCAACTGAACACCATCCATCATCACTGCATATAACACCACCCATCATCACTACATATAACACCACCCATCATTGTATGTATATCATGTACGTTGTATGTATACCATGTATGTACTCTATATATATATACACATTATCTCTCTAGTCAGTAGCGTGTGGCAATGCCCCTGTTTCACGCCACCACACGCTTAGATAAATGTGCCTGGCGACATCTGGAAGCTGCTATTGTACCACTGACCACATGTCACCTGAGAGGTCAGAGTGAGGTCAGTTGACTACCTGTGATTGTAAGCGCACCTTGTATATTTCCGTTAATAAGAACCTACAGAACTCTACAGCTGTTTATGTTCGCCCCTGTAGTTAGAACCAAGTACCCCGAACATCTCCAGATAGATAGATAGAAAATGGATCGATAGATAGATGGATAGATACATAGATAGATAGAAAATAGATCGAAAGGAAGATGGATAGATAGATAGATAGATGGATAGATAGTGTTACTAACCACGCCATCTATTGTCATGATCTACCTACCCAGCACCACGAGCAACGCCATCTAGGGACGAAACCCTAGTATTAGGGTGTGTCATATGGAGGCGATTTTTTTTTTTTGAGTTTGAAAAATCGGCCTATGGTATAATGATGTAGTTCTATATGAAGAATCATGTGATATCTTCAGATTTGAAAAGTTTTCATTTTTTGCCAGGTAAATTGTAACTTGAAATCTTATGAAAATTCAGTATTCCCACCCTTTTACCAACACCACTAAATAGCTTATTTAAAGTAAAGTCAATGTATCAGGTTAATTTATTAGGATGAAAATGATCCAGAATAGTGAAACAAATGATCTTGACACATTTATTGAATTTAATATTCCTTTAGAAAACAAAATCATCAAATACAAAAACCGGTTTTACTACTACGACCCGGTGTTGCTGCACACCATAGAGAACATGTCTTTCTTGCTTCTGTTTCTACTCATCACCTCCCTGCTGACCACCTGAGCTCGGATGTAGCCTTCCCTCCTCTCCTGGCTGTACACGTGACTGCTGGCCTCGCTCACTTGCTGTACACAACGCTCTATACTCTGGGTGTGCGAGAGCCAGGCAGGGACATGCATGGGGTTGTCCAGGAAAGCTCTGACTTGAACATTGGTGAGGCTGCAGGTAAGAGGGGGCTCAATGCCAGCCTGGATGTTATCCAGATCTATGAGTTCAGTGAGGGTCTTGGCACCTAGATTGACTTCAGGGGTCTTCCTGACCCTGAAGGAATCGTCACCAACTGATTCGTCATGCCCAGATTCTCTCATAAGTCTCATATCCAAGATCTTTTTGACTGCCACTCTTCTCTCCTCCTCAGCCTTACTGCAGAGCATTGTCTGCAGAACTGCCTCGGGATGAGCATACCAGGAAGATCTCCTCACAGTCTGCTCCACAATCTGAACAACCTTCCTTGGCTGACTCCTCAGGAGCTCAAGCTGGAAGAGAACATGCCTCGGACCTTCGGAGAACGATGACTTGACCTTGGTGTTGAACCAATTTGGCAAGTAGACGCTCACGATGAATTGGACAATAAGTCTCAGGCTGTGAAGCTGGTTCCCTTTCAGTTTATGATGAGCGACCCAAATTCTGCAGAACCTGAGAGCCGTTGTGAGCCACCTAGAATGTGAGACTGGACCTATATGCAGGTAAGCAAGTCTATCAGGCATGACCCCAGTTTTGATGGCACTGCAAATCATGTAACCATAGTACTGGTCAGTACTCAGGTCGTCAATGACAGAATGTGCAATAGGGTGTGTCAATTTTGTCAACATGTTATAAATCAAATTTGGTAGTCAAAATATTGTGCCTCTTTATGTCTAAACTTGAGATTAGCAAACAAAAATGAATTGAAATAACCCTCACCTACATCAATTATACCTTAAAGTTTCAAATATCAGTATTTCAACAAATTAATGAGACTTGATTAGAATTATTCACTTGATATTAACTAATCTCATGTAAGCATATGGATTATGGAGTATTTTATGGTTCTATAGCTTGTGTACAATATGCATGTCAGAACATGAACATGAACAGGCTCTCCGTGTGGGACAGTTTAATTCTTGTTTTGACTTGTACCAAGCGTGAGGATAAGGCGCCCGGCTCACTCTCCTTCTAGATATCATAGACGGTGGTTTGCTCTCATTGCACTTGCACCTACTCTACCAGACGAATTCTACATTTTAATTATTGTAAGTAGGGCATATTGATTGTCTCAGTTACTTATATCATTGTATAAAACATTATGTTCTAAGAAATTATTATGTTATTTCTGTTACAGCATTTTTGATAAACAAATTGATATTTTTTGAAACAACAATTGAATTATGAAACATTGAAATATTTTTATATTTGTCAGATAGTGTGAAGATGTCAAAATTGAAGACAAGAAGTCAGTTGTCAACCCACTTGAGCCTGCTAGTTGGTAAAGGGAAGGAGCTTCCTGTATCAGAACTTCCAACAGTGAGAGTCATGCTAAGATTAGGGTTACTCCGAGAAAAAAATGCAAAGGACAGAAGGAACTATACAGATAAAGAACTCATAAATGACATGATAGTCCGTCTTCTGCATCAATGGACAAAAGCTAATGCACTATTCAAACCACCTTTGATTAATCAGTGTCGAACTATTGAGCTAAAACTAACGAAATTATGGCACAAAGCAGTTGAAACATCACTTGGTAAAGGAAACTTGGCCAGGAAAAATGAATTTCTGCACACACTTGATACTCTGTTTGACATTTTGACCTGCAAGTGCTCCATACAATTATGTTCTGAATCCAACTGTTCTCACTCAGGTAAGAGAGAAAGTAATTCCCACATTGATTGTGGTTGTCCTCGTGAAAAGAAGATCCCTGTTTTAGAGCTTGAATTTATAAAGGCACAGAGGACAAAGGCAGAAGGCCAAGGAAGTATGCAAATGGGTTCAATAGATTATTCAGAAACAAAGAAGCAGATTGCTAATGCCAAGAAGAGAGAACAAATCCGAGAGAGGGAACAAAAGAAGAAAATGAAGAGTGAAGAAGCCATCCAAAGAGAGGAAGAGCTGTGGCAAGATGTTTATCACTTCTTTGATAGTTCTTCTGATGAACAGGAAGCAACATCAGATGATAGTTCCAAAGAGCCATCTGAACCTTTACCAAAGAAAATGAAATACAACACAAGAAATATTTCAAACATTGCTTTAGCTAGTATTCGCCACCATGCTGGACTTCGTGAGGCTGCAGAAATTGCAACTGCCGCTTGGATAGATGCAGGCCTCATCAGCCGAGAGGATGTATCTTTGGTGATAGATCATAATAAAATTGGAAGAGCACAAGAAAAAATAATGAAGGAAATATCTGATCAGCATGAAAAAGATTTAAGCGAGGGAGGGCTCTCCTGTCTTTTGTTTGATGGAAGAATAGATGACACAAAAGTTTTGATAGAAGTAGAGGGAGTGAACAGAAAGTTTCCAGGTCTCATCAAAGAAGAACACTACTCTGTCTGTTCTGAGCCTGGTGGTCGGTTTTTGTTTCACTTTGCTCCCGAAACTGAAGTAGAAGGGAAGAAACATGCAGAGGTCATTGCTGATCATATTTTATGTTGGGTTCAGGAGAGAGGACTTGGCAGTTCACTGCAGGCTGTTGGTGGAGATTCAACTGCAGTGAACACCGGATGGCAGGGGGGTGTAATGACGCATTTAGAGAAAAAACTAGGAAGAAGACTTGTTTGGATTGTATGTGATTTACATACAGGCGAGCTACCTCTTCGTCATCTCATCCAGGAACTTGATGGTCCAACAAAGAGCAACAACAAGTGGTCAGGTCCCCTTGGCATCATGCTGGATGAAGCAACACAACTAGAAATAAATACAACCTTTCCAAAGGTCGAAGTTGGCCCTCCCCTTCCGGCGTTGTCTGAAGGATTCATCAAAGATCTCAGCACAGATCAATCCTATGCTTATCGTATTGCCCAAGCAATAAGATCAGGAGAAGTGCCTCAGTCATTGGCTCTCTTGGAGATTGGACCTGTCAGTCACAGCCGTTGGTTAACTACAGCTCTTCGTTTCTGCAGGATTTGGATTTCCAAACACGAATTGAAGGGCAAAGTGCTGAAGAATTTGAGGTTAATTGTTGAATTTATTATTGGAGTTTATCTTCCCCAGTGGTTTAGTGTGAAACTTAATCCTATGTGGGTGGATGGGCCCAATCACCTTTTGTTTCAATTGCAGCTAGTAAGAACACAGAGGAAGGTAGTGAGGGACATCGTGTTACCTGTGGCAAGAAGGTCCGCTTGGTATGCTCGATCAGAAGCAGTTTTGCAAGCAATGCTTTGCAGTCAATGTGCCAATCTCCGAACCGAGGCTGTAGAAGTCATTCTAAAGATTAGAGGAACGCTAATAGATGACGACCAGTTGGGAGACTGTTCGTCTCATTCAAGAAAAGTTCCCCCAATAAACGTCAATGCCACCAAATTGTCAGAATTGGTTGACTTGAGTTTGGAAGTCTTAGAGCCACCATTGACAACAAGTCTAACTAGCCAAGAATTGAGAAACCTTAAAGAGACTCCAATGCAGGTGCCGAAGTGGCCTTCCCACACTCAAAGTGTGGAGAGATGTGTGAAAATGGTCACAGAAGCAGCGGGCCATGTTTACAGCCACGAGAGGCGAGAAGGTTACATCAAAGCACAAATAGCAAGCAGACTACTGATGACAAGAAACCAAAGCAAAGAGAGTATGAAGGCATTGGTTACTTTCAAATAGACTACGGATAATAAAATATAATAATTTGAAACTTGAAACAGTAACATGTGTGCAAACGCTGGTTATGTTATAAATTCACAAATATGTACATTTAAAAATCCATTTGATGTAGGTAGGACTTATTATAAAAAAAAATTTATGCCAGAATATTGTTTTGCATGCTTAAAGACTACAATAAATTGCTACCAAATTACTCGATTTTCAATTTAGCCAGTTCACCCCCTAAATTGACACACCCTAATGTGCAAGCTCAACGAGTGGAGGGCCAACTGTGATTTTTTCAAAGCTCGGATTTATTTCTAACTCAGTGGCAGAGTCCAGCATCTTGCCAAGAGGACCAGACCATCTGTTGTTTGAAAGAGTCTTGCCATCCAGCTCCTGGATCAGATGTCTAAGTGGCAACTCGTTGGTGTGGAGGTCACAAACAATCCAGACCAGCTTCCTCCCAATCTTCGCCTCTATCCACTGTATGACCCCCTCTTGCCACCCTATGTTCGTGTTGGTGCTGTCCCCTCCAATGGCCTGCAGGGTCTTCTCTACGTTCCTCTCTCTCAGCCAGTTCACAATGTTATCTGGCACTATCTCAGCTGGTTTCCTGATGTCATCTTTCTCTGGAGTGAAATGCCACAAATACTTCCCTCCTGGTTCACTGCAGCAGGAGTAGTGTTCCTCCTTCACCATGGCAGGGAACAACTTGTCAGAATCTCCAACTTTCATGAACACTTTAGTGTCATCCCTTCTCCCATCAAAGAACAAAGAATTGATTCCATTTTCTCTTATCCCCTTATCAAACTCCTCTTCTAGGTTACTGGCAAGTTTCTCCTGAGCTCTCCTTACTTTGTTATGATCTATCACCAGGTGAACATCATCAGGTGTTATCAAACCACCGTCAACCCAGGCAGCTGTTGCTATCTCTGCAGTTTCTCTGAGACCAGTGTGGTGTCGCATGCTGGCCAGAGCTATGCTCAGGATATCTTTCCTATTTCGAATCTTATGCCTGGAAGGTTTGGGATCATTATTTTCTGGGTTAGGGACAAAGTCACCATTCTCCTGGTCAGCACTCAGATCAGCCATGGGGAAGTCATTAAACTCTGAATCAGCTTGACTCCAATCATCGGCCTTTTTTACCTCACCCTGGGCCTTCTCAAGTCTCTTTTCCTCGGCAACTCTTCTCCTCTTCTGTCTCTCTGTGGCAGCCTCCTGTCTCTTGGACTCCGGAATATCTTGGCTAGAAATCATGAGAGCCCCTATACTGCCAGTCTTCTCTCTCTGTTCTTTGACAAATGCCAGTTCGATCACAGGAATCTTCAGTTCACGCTTGCAAATACAGAAGATGTGGGCCTCGGATTTAAAGTCACGATCGCATCCAAACTCAGGACAGAAAACAATTGGGCACTTGCAAGTAATTATGTCAAATAACTGGTCCAGCTGCTTAGCAAAGCTGTCCTTAACTGCAAGTTTTCCTCTCCCAAGAGAGATATCTCTTGCCTTTTCCCAACTGGCTAGCAGTCTCTCACTAATCTTCTTCTGACTTGTTATGACTGGAGGCTTGAGCTGAGCGTTAGCCAGAGTGTACTGTGCCAATACGGCTTTGGTCATATCACTGGCAATGTCTTTGTTTGTGTAAGTTCTTGGTTCTTTTCACTGATTTGCCTGATTAAAACACCGTATCTCAAAGCATCTCTCAATGTAGGCAACTCCGACTTCAGGAGCTCTCTCCCAGAACCCAAGATAGTGACTGAGATGGCTGGATTTTTGGTTCCTCATCCTGACACAAGCAGCCATCGCAAATATTATCAACTTATAAATGCATCAGAATCTGAAACAGAAAAAAATATTGTTAGTTGGGTTGTTAAAGAATGAAGTCAGAAAGCAATGTTCACTATTTAATTGTAATGCACTAATGCAGCTGTATGTTAGATTTTCGATAAATTTCACGCTAAAATTTACCTAGCAAAAGGTTGCAAAATATTGAAACTGAAAATATTTTCTGTTTATATACACTAAAATCTACCAAAAAAGTGATGGGCCATTAGTTTTAACTGATCTTCCCTCCTATGACACACCCTACTGATATAGGGCATTTGTGAGGAGTGGTGCATCAGCACGACCGTCCCAGGCTGCCTCAAGGGTAAGTCACCCCCCACTGCTCACCCCCCACCGCCTCGCCTCTCTCCGCGTTCCACTCCGCCTACACACACCGACCCACGCACGAACACACTGACCGCGGTCATTTCTTCATATATATTTTATATGTATGTAAGTTACTTATCTGTGTATTCAATTAATTTTGTTGTCTCAGATCTGGTTGATACGACGGGCTGACCGGTCAACACTGATTTGAGATACCATATACAGATAATGTAATTATGCCCCGGGCCTCATGCAGGGGTGTCCCTAGCGCCCGGATGAATTAGACGGATGACAGCTTTACAGAGATGGATGACCAGTCAGTGAGCGACGCCCCACCCTCTCCCAGTCACACCCCTCGACCCTCAGCCTCGTCCTCAGAGATAATTGCTCTGATGAAGCTTATGAGGGAGGAGAGGCGTCTGGACGAAGCGAAAAGACATGCTGAGGACCACCAAAGGAGATTGGATGATAACGAACGGTTTGCAGCTTCGATATCTAGCCTCACTGCTAATCAAGCCCCTGGCCCTTCCACTACTCAGATACCGACTGGCTCAGATACCTCGTCAACGCCCTCTACCAAAGTGGTTGTCCAACCCCCACCCACCTTGAAGCCTGATGAGACTTTCCAGACTTTTCGTGAGTGGCGGCGATGGTGGACTGATTATGCTACAATGGTGGATCTCCAGACCTTGCCACAGCCTAAACAACTCATTCAGTTACTTATGTGCCTGTCTTTGGGAACGCAGCATGTGTTGGAACATACGTTGCAAGCGCCCCTGACGTCAACGTTGTCTGCAGAGGAGGTACTGGATGTTCTAGAATGGCACATCAAAGGTCAGTGGAATGAAGCTCTCCGCAGGAGGGAAGTGTTTAGCTGTAGACAGATATAGGGCGAGACTTTTGATGATTTCTACGTACGACTCAAGAGGAGACCCAGTTGAAGCAGGAGATCCTGATGGGTGTTAAGGACTAGGAGCTTATTCAACGCCTCACCTCCCTCGACTCTCCCTCCTCTCTTAAGGATGCATTGACAGTATGTCCCTCTTACGAGGCTGCCAGGTGTGCCACCTCTGCCATCCGAGCTCCCCCTACAGCCGTACGGGCTATGTCCCAATACAAGAAACACAAGAAGTCTGCCCCAACGCCTACGCCCACCACGCCCGGCTCCCTTTGCAACAGCTGTGGTAGGCAGCACGGAACACAGGTATGTCCAGCCGCTGAGTCTACCTGCGACAGTTGTGACCACAAGGACCACTGGTCACTTACAGTACGGTGCCCAGCCAAACGCGTCCAGTGCAATGTGTGTGGTCGTCTGGGCTACTCCGACAAGTGTTGTCCGACCAACAAACCTAAGGGACAGCGTCGGCGGAAGCAGCAGCGTCCTTCCACTAGTGAGGGCCGCCCACAGTCGTCAAATCAGAGGCACAACGACCCTGGACAAAGCCCGACCCATATTAGGAGGGTGTACTCCTCGCGTCCCAGGACCAAAGTCCCCCAGCACATCAGCGTCATCGTGAAACTACGGCAGCGTGTCATCCTGTCTCGAGATGCTGCCTGAGACCGGCGCTGAGGCTACGGTCATCGGTCCCCAGCATTTGCAATGTTTGGGCTCTCTCCAAGTAATCTAGGATCGCCTCCCAAGGACCTCCGTGTCACAGCAGACGGTTCACAGATGGCCCCATCCCTAGGTTTACTCTATGCACATGTCACCTTTGGCAACAGGTCGTGTCAAGCCTGGATTGACGTGCATAATGGTGTCCCGACTCCTTTGCTGTCCTACAGACATTGCCAAGAATTGGCCATCATCTCCCAGGACTTCCCAACACCGATTCTCGAGGTAAAATACTCCAACAGGGTGCTTCGAAGGGAGCAGCAACTACCCTGCTGCCGCCCTACCCCTACCTCTGGCCAGTGACACCTCTCCTTCGGTAGTTGTCCCTGCTGCTTCACGTCCCCACGCCTTGGCTCGCCTCCACGACAGTCACCGTGGAGCCGAGGCCACCAAACGGCGTGCAAGACAGACTGTGTTCCGGCCTGGCATCGACCCCGACATCTCCAATGGTGTCCAGGCGTGTAAGCCCCGCAAAGTACTACAATCCAGCCAGCAGCAGGAACCCTTCATGAGTGACGACAACCCCACCCGTCCCTTTGAGTCTGTGTGTCAGGAGAGTCCTTCCTGGTTATCGTCGACCGTCTCTCAGGTTGGCCGGTTGTCATCAAGTGTGGTAATGATACGACATCTGCCGCCACCATCAGCAAGTTCCGCCACAACTTCCGGTTCGTGGGCGTTCCTGCGTGCCTGCGAACCAACGGAGGGCCCCAGTTTACAAGCCGGGACTTTCCTGCGTTTCTCGACCGATGGGGAGTCCGGCATGTGTTGTCACCGCCTCATTATCCGCAGTCCAACGGCCACGCTGAGGGTGCTATCAAATCCCTGAAGCACCTCATCCTCAAAGTGGCCCCTTCTGGGAATATTGACTCTGAGGTCTTCGACCAGGGTCTCCTTGAGCTCCGCAACACACCCAATTACACCGGACGCTCACCTGCTCAGGTCTTGTATGGACGCCCCCTCCGTTCTCGTGTCCCTGCTCACCCTCAATCCTTCTCCAAGGAGTGGCAGGCCAAGACAGATGATTTTGATCGCCGAGCCGCCGAACGTATTCAAGACGTCGTCGCCCGCCACAACGACCACGCCCGTCCTCTCCCCAGGTTGAGTGTCGGCACCCAAGTCCGTGTCCAGGACCCGACCTCCCTAAGGTGGGACAAAGTGAGCATAGTCATGGGTCTCGGCAGGTCACGGGACTACCAGGTGCGGTTAACCAGTGGTCGGGTGTGGTGGAGGAACCGCCGTTTCCTCCGCCCTGTAACGCATTCCGCTGACCCCATCACCAGTGCTGAGTCCCATATCCCCCCTCAGTGATTAAGCCCCTCAACGCTCAGAACGGACCCACAGGAAAAGGTCCGCTCAAGACTTTGCTATGAGCATATAGGGGGAGGGGAGGTGTATGTATATTATGAATGTTGTATGTATACCATGTATGTACTCTATATATACACATTATTTCTCTAGTCAGTAGCGTGTGGCAATGCCCCTGTTTCATGTCACCACACGCTTAGATAAATGTGCCTGGCGACATCTGGAAGCTGCTAATGTACGACTTACCACATGTCGCCTGAGAGGTGAGAGTAAGGTTAGTTGACCCCTATAGGAGTGTAAGGACTACCCGCGCTTGTAAGCGCACCTTGTATATTTCCGTTAATAAGAATCTACAGAACTCTACAGGTGTTTATGTTCGCCCCTGTAGTTAGAACCAGGTACCCCGAACATCTCCAGTAAGGTAATGTAAAATATGTCTTAATACCAGTTACTCGTGTTACGAACCCCTCCACCGATTGTCTTCATCTACCTACCCAGCACCACGAGCAACGCCATCTAGGGACGAAACACGAGTATGGCTCGTCTTAGTTACCACTCCCGGGTTTCCCTTCTCCATATCCTGGTTGTTGCGTCACTTCCTCCCAGTCTTCTTTGTGAGCTCCAATTCGAGGAGAGAACACTTCACTCTGGGAAGCGACCACAGGATCACCTATCCTGGAAACCTACGGCACAGTGACTACCTACCGTCTTCTACCATACTCAGCCTTGCCCGTCAGCCATCTCAGCTCCTCACTTAAGTATTTGTAATCTTGTATTGCCTCTCCCACCTCCACATTGCTTCACTATTGTTTTATGTTTTATTACTATGTATATACTGTTCATGTTTAGGTTAAGTTTGGTTAAGGGTAGTTTATAAGCTGAATATTTTGTTAAGGAATTTATGGTACTTTATTATATACAACAAAAACTCGCATCCTTTGTCTTCCCTTTTATAGTCCGATTGTCTTTGTTTTTTTTTTGTTGTTACCTGTTGGGATCTGGGTAGACGTATAACTATATTCTAAATCCCCAACTCGTAACACTCGACACAATTCTTTAAACTGTGCAGCCGTAACTTCCCTTCCATTTTCTGCAATGACTATTCTAGAACCACCAAAAACATTAATGAACTTTCCATAATCTCTTGTCACTTCCTGAGTGAATTTTGTTCAAGGTCCCTAATGTGTCTCTGCAATTACCCTAGCTCTACCCGTTTCTTGGTGATGACTGACATAGCCTGCTCAAACCTCTCTACCAATGTGTCACCAACTGTGGTACTTTCCTGTTCTGGCTTATCCATTTGTCGTAAAAATACTACCACTCGACCAAAGAAAAATACGAACCACTTAACACACCTACTCTCCTGTATTACTGCCACCTGAATTGATCAATGGTACAATACAACACTATGCAACACTTTAACATGGCACCAAAACTTGTAACTCACATCAACTTGAGACTGAAAGTCCTATGGCATTCCATAGGTGAACCACTTAACAAACATCGAAGGTGACCCACTTGAGACACTTCTCATGATACAGTATGGTCTCCCTTACTTCAATGCTAACAAGGTCAATCCACAACTTCTGTAATTGTTAATACATATTAACACTGGGTAAAACACACAAAAAAAATCAATGATACATACTGCTACAGTACTGTCTAAACCTTTTCAAAAATTCTTCTGATATTTCTGCACACAATCAATGTTATTCACATGTAAGTATCACTCTTAAGTCAGATAATCTACAATTAAAATAATTTGTCTGCTCAGAGTCTTAATCATAGCTTCACTTCCACAGGATTTGATCAACGATTAAAAAACGATTCTACAGCTACAGCCATCAATTTATACTGCCCGATTCTGGGGTCACTAATTCTAAGGGGATAACTTTACTCTACTCTTAATTTTAAGGTAGCTGCCACCAGACCCCCTCTGGACAGTATGTAGCTCGTTAGGTAGTGGGCAGAGTGAGCTAGGCATTGGATTGGGTTTTTATTGACTAAATCGAGAGTGGGAAGAAGGGTGAAACATCAATGATGACTTAACTAATTTATTCCTTATAAAAACACATTGCATCCAATAACAGTACAAAAAGATCTGGCCTTCGTCAGAAGAACTACTATTATGTTCATTGTACACTTCACATCAATATAGGTCCTTCATCAAATAATTACTATTATCATCTTCATTCTTCATAACAACCAATGACCTCCTTACCTCGGTCATTCCTTCTTACCATAACACCCAACACATCAGACTGCACCACATGTTAGAGTATAGCACCACATGTTATATTATAGCACCACATCTCAGGTACACTCGGAAACCAAAATCTCTAGCCCACCTGGGTCGGTGCTGGAGGTTAGAACAGTGTCCTTTCTGGACGGGACCCAGTCTAACTATCACGAGGCAACACACACACGAACGCACACAGTCATAGTATGGCTGTATAGATGACATTATGTATAAATCTTGTATATAACATTTTATACTCTGCATTATCTTCATTATATATGAGCACGAAGAAAAAATATCATAGGTTGTAGTTACGAAAGTATGAATGGAAATAAACACTTCCAAACCACACAGTGACTCCACACAACGTTTAGAGCACTTGTGTGTGTGTGTGTGCCAGACAACAATGCTTCCCATAATTCGCATAACTATATGAAAAATCGTGTTTAATTTTACTACATATTTCAAAAACCTAAAATTACATGTGGATCAGTCACTCCTCATTTGACACACTTATACAGGGTAGTGTAATACTTTGACCATCCCACCTGGGCACATGGAGGCCCACGGTAACTCTCACTGGGCAACATACGCACGAACACACAAGTTATGATATGAACCCTTCCAGGCTTCACTATCATTATCATATTATGTTCATCGTGCTCTGTATCTTTGTAACTAGTCATAGTATCAATAAATGACAGTGTTATTAGTATAATATTGTAACTTTTACCCTACAGTTATTGTTGTAAATCATGGACAGGAAGGATACATAAATTGCAATATCAAGTGTATGGTTCGCTCAAAGCCACCCTAAGTCAGACAACGCGTCACACAAAGTTACACTGTGTGTATGTGTGTGTGTGTGTGCGTGCGTTTTGTAACATTAAGGTTCATCCTTAGTAGGTAAGATGTTTCATAAAGAGGTTTCTCCCATTCGTTATTGTGAGCATCGTCCCAGAGCACATTGCTTCCATCAAAACCATGGTTCATCCTTATTTCCCTTCTTCCGTGTAACTATATCCATATGGCTAAGTGTTTGCTTTTCATTTCTTTATTTACCAAAATAATGTGGATTAGTTACTCGTTATTTAACACATACATGTACTTAGAGCATCAAGATTGCTTTGTAGGTATAACTATTGGTTAATTGAAACCCCAAAAATATTCACATTTATTATGCATTAACATTGTGAACATATCTATGTGATTATTGTAGTATATAACATATATTTAATGTCTGGACAGATTCCCAAGAGTTATGCATATTAATGCATAGATTTTGTAAGCATATTTATGCGAAGTGACGTAAAACCACATAGTAAAATAACTGGACAAATTCCCGAGAGTTAGGAAACGAAGTCTATGTGGTCCCAACGCGGTTACACCAGAGAGCTAACTCTCCCGCCACCCCCTACAAGGCACCTTCGCGGGCGGAGATTTAATTCTTGACCACAGGTTAATTACCTTGTCCAACCTCCATCTGAAGCTATAACGTCATGCAACCTCATGTGCATGGAATCTACCAGATTGCTGCAGATGTTCGGCCTCCTCCTTATTTCCTCCCACACATTATGTGCGTTCTCCTCACTGCCTCACTCGTCTTCTCCTCAGCATCCTATTCGACAACCATATGCGCCCATAGATTTTCTATTGGATTACAATCGGCTCCTTTAGGGGGCCAGTACAATAGAATAATCTGCCGGTGCGCCTCAAACCAATGATTGACTGCCTGACTTGTATGTATTAGACTGCGGTCTTGAACCATACATGTAGGCTGTGGGTCTGGGATGGCATATGAGTTGCTGGGAGGATGGAGGATGGTTAGCAGTCCTGTTGAACTGGCAGTTAGATAATATAGAAAACTCACAGCCAAACTGTAAGAAAACCCATGGACAATGAGACATTAGTAAAATATACTAGGTCATTTTAGCGCATGCACACACATTATATACAAACCTATTGGTCCTTGCGAGGCTGTTTGGTTATGCTATGCTAACTAGTTTGCTAGGGTGGGGGAAAGTATATATATATATATATATATATATATATATATATATATATATATATATATATATATATATATATATATATATATATATATATATATATATATTTCATGTAGATCCACAATGAAAACGTGGATAAGAAAAATTTTGATAAAATATATATATATATATATGCAAGTAAATCACTGTAGGTGCGCGTGATCTAGGTATATGCTGATAACCACCAGGAAAGAAGAAAACACGTGTTTTCTTCTTTCCTGGTGGTTATCAGCATATATATATATATATATAACTATAATAATATATATACATATATATATATATATATATATATATAATATATATATATATATATATATATATATATATATATATATATATATATATATACCGTGGGCCTCCATGTGCCCAGGTGGGATGGTCAAAGTATTACACTACCCTGTATAAGTGTGTCAAATGAGGAGTGACTGATCCACATGTAATTTAAGGTTTTTGAAATATGTAGTTAGATTAAACACGATTTTTCATATAGTTATGCGAATGATGGGAAGCATCGTTGTCTAGCACACACACACACACACACACAAGCGCTGTAAACGTTGTGTGGAATCACTGTGTGTTTATTCCCATTCATACTTTCGTAACTACAACCTATGGTAATTTTTCTTCGTGTTCATATATAATGAAGATAATGCAGAGTATAAAATGCCATATACAATATTTATGCATATTATCATCTATATAGCCGTACTATGACTGTGTGTATTCGTGCCTGTGTTGTCTCGTGATAGTTAGAGTGGGCCCCCGTCCAGAAAGGACACTGTACTAATCTCCAGCACCGACCCAGGTGGGATAGAGAATATGGTTTCCGAGTGTACACTACACATCTACAAGTATGGAACTCCTCGGTATTCTTCAGGTACACATACTAGAAGGGTGTGTCATAGGAGGGAAGATCAGCTAAAACTAATGGCCCATCACTTTTTTGGTAGATTTTAGTGTATATTAACAGAAAATAATTTCAGTTTCAATATTTTGCGACGTTTGCTAGGTAAATTTTAGCGTGAAATTTATCGAAAATCTAACATACAGCTGCATTAGTGCATTACAATTAAATAGTGAACATTGCTTTCTGACTTCATTCCTTAACAACCCAACTAACAATATTTTTTTCTGTTTCAGATTCTGATGCATTTATAAGTTGATAATATTTGCGATGGCTGCTTGTGTCAGGACGAGGAACCAAAAATCCAGCCATCTCAGTCACTATCTTGGGTTCTGGGAGAGAGCTCCTGAAGTCGGAGTTGCCTACATTGAGAGATGCTTTGAGATACGGTGTTTTAATCAGGCAAATCAGTGAAAAGAACCAAAGAACTTACACAAACAAAGACATTGCCAGTGATATGACAAAGCTGTCTTGGCACAGTACACTCTGGCTAACGCTCAGCTCAAGCCTCCAGTCATAACAAGTCAGAAGAAGATTAGTAAGAGACTGCTAGCCAGTTGGGAAAAGGCAAGAGATATCTCTCTTGGGAGAGGAAAACTTGCAGTTAAGGACAGCTTTGCCAAGCAGCTGGACCAGTTATTTGACATAATTACTTGCAAGTGCCCAATTGTTCTCTGTCCTGAGTTTGGATGCGATATTGACTTTAAATCCGAGGACCACATCTCCTGTATTTGCAAGCGTGAACTGAAGATTCCTGTGATCGAACTGGCATTTGTCAAAGCACAGAGAGAGAAGACTGGCAGTATAGGGGCTCTCATGATTTCTAGGCAAGATATTCCGGAGTCCAAGAGACAGGAGGCTGCCACAGAGAGACAGAAGAGGAGAAGAGTTGCCGAGGAAAAGAGACTTGAGAAGGCCCAGGGTGAGGTAAAAAAGGCCGATGATTGGAGTCAAGCTGATTCAGAGTTTAATGACTTCCCCATGGCTGATCCGAGTGCTGACCAGGAGAATGGTGACTTTGTCCCTAACCCAGAAAATAATGATCCCAAACCTTCCAGGCATAAGATTCGAAATAGGAAAGATATCCCGAGCATAGCTCTGGCCAGCATGCGACACCACACTGGTCTCAGAGAAACTGCAGAGATAGCAACAGCTGCCTGGGTTGACGGTGGTTTGATAACACCTGATGATGTTCACCTGGTGATAGATCATAACAAAGTAAGGAGAGCTCAGGAGAAACTTGTCAGTAACCTAGAAGAGAAGTTTGATAAGGGGTGAAGAGAAAATGGAATCAATTGTTTGTTCTTTGATGGGAGAAGGGATGACACTAAAGTGTTCATGAAAGTTGGAGATTCTGACAAGTTGTTCCCTGCCATGGTGAAGGAGGAACACTACTCCTGCTGCAGTGAACCAGGAGGGAAGTATTTGTGGCATTTCACTCCAGAGAAAGATGACATCAGGAAACCAGCTGAGATAGTGGCAGATAACATTGTGAACTGGCTGAGAGAGAGGAACGTAGACCAGACCCTGCAGGCCATTGGAGGGGACAGCACCAACACGAACACAGGGTGGCAAGGGGGGGTCATACAGTGGATAGAGACGAAGATTGGGAGGAAGCTGGTCTGGATTGTTTGTGACCTCCACACCAACGAGTTGCCACTCAGACATCTGATCCAGGAGCTGGATGGCAAGACTCTTTCAAACAACAGATGGTCTGGTCCTCTTGGCAAGATGCTGGACTCTGCCACTGAGTTAGAAATAAATCCGAGCTTTGAAAAAATCACAGTTGGCCCTCCACTCGTTGAGCTTGCACATTCTGTCATTGACGACCTGAGTACTGACCAGTACTATGGTTACATGATTTGCAGTGCCATCAAAACTGGGGTCATGCCTGATAGACTTGCTTACCTGCAGATAGGTCCAGTCTCACATTCTAGGTGGCTCACAACGGCTCTCAGGTTCTGCAGAATTTGGGTCGCTCATCATAAACTGAAAGGGAACCAGCTTCACAACCTGAGACTTATTGTCCAATTCATCGTGAGTGTCTACTTGCCAAATTGGTTCAACACCAAGGTCAAGTCATCGTTCTCCGAAGGTCCGAGGCATGTTCTCTTCCAGCTTGAGCTCCTGAGGAGTCAGCCAAGGAAGGTTGTTCAGATTGTGGAGCAGACTGTGAGGAGATCTTCCTGGTATGCTCATCCCGAGGCAGTTCTGCAGACAATGCTCTGCAGTAAGGATAAGGAGGAGAGAAGAGTGGCAGTCAAAAAGATCTTGGATATGAGACTTATGAGAGGATCTGGGCATGACGAATCAGTTGGTGACGATTCCTTCAGGGTCAGGAAGATTCCTGAAGTCAATCTAGGTGCCAAAACCCTCACTGATCTCATAGATCTGGATAACATCCAGGCTGGCAGTGAGCCCCCTCTTACCTGAGCCTCACCAATGTTCAAGTCAGAGCTTTCCTGGACAACCCCATGCATGTCCCTGCCTGGCCCTCGCACACCCAGAGTATTGAGCGTTGTGTACAGTAAGTGAGCGAGGCCAGCAGTCACGTGTACAGCCAGGAGAGGAGGGAAGGCTACATCCGAGCTCAGGTGGTCAGCAGGGAGGTGACGAGTAGAAACAGAAGCAAGAAAGACATGTTCTCTATGGTGTTTTTGTATTTGATGATTTTGTTTTCTAAAGGAATATTAAATTTAATAAATGTGTCAAGATCATTCGTTTCACTATTCTGGATCATTTTCATCCTAATAAATTAACCTGATACATTTACTTTACTTTAAATAAGCTATTTAGTTGTGTTCTTAAAAGGGTGGGAATACTGAATTTTCATAAGATTTCAAGTTAAAATTTACCTAGCAAAAAATGAAAACTTTTCACATCTGAAGATATCACATGATTCTGCACATAGAACTACATCATTAATACCATGGGCCGATTTTTCAAACTCAAAAAAAAAAATCGCCTCCGTATGACACCCTACTAGTATGACTAGTCTTGGTTACCACTCCGGGGTTTCCCTTCTCCATATCCTGGTTGTTGCGTCACCTCCTCCAAGTCTTCCTCATCAGCTCCAATTCGATGAGAGTTCAGTTCACTCTGGGAAGTGATCACAGGATCACCTATCCTGGAAACCTACGGCACAGTGACTACCTACCGTCTTCTACAATACTCAGCCTTACTCGTCAGCCATCTCAGCTTCGCACTTAAGTATTTGTAATCTTATATTGCCTCCCCACCTCCACCTTGCTTAAAATTATTGTATGTTGTATAAATATGTATATACTGTTAATGTTTAGGTTAAGTATGGTTAAGGGTAAATTATAGAAAGCTGAATATTTTGTTAAGGATTTTATGGTACTTTATTATACACAACAAAAACTCTCATCCTTTGTCTACCATTTTATAGTCCGATTGTCTTTGTTTTTTTATTGTTGTTGCCTGTTGGGATCTGGGTAGACTTTTAACTATATTATAAATCCCCAACTCGTAACAATAGACAGTGAAATGGACAGACAAGCAAGCACACAGACAGATAGATAGATCGATAGATAGATAGATAGATAGATAGATAGATAGATGGAGAGTTGAATGCATAGACAGAGAGACAGACAGACAGATAGATAGATAGATAGATAGATAGATAGAATGATAGATTGATAGACAGTGAAATGGACAGACAAACAGACACACAGACAGATAGATAGATAGATAGATAGAGAGTTAAACGCATAGACAGAGAGACACAGACAGATAGATAGATAGATAGATAGATAGATAGACAAATAGATAGATAGATAGATAGATAGATAGATAGATAATGAAATGGTGAGATAGAGAGACAGACAGACAGACAGTTAGATAGATAGATAGATAGACCGACAGACCGACAGACAGAAAATATGACAGACAACTAGATAGATAGATAGATACATATGTAATGATTGATTGTCAGACCAAACCTTACAGCCCAGAGTTATGTCACATTTAACAGCAAGTACACCACAGACCTCGTGGTACCACCACATTCCGGGTTGACACACCTCAGGTCGACCCAAGGGACTTGACCTCGCCCGCTAATGACGTGAGCCCGGTGACCTACAACCGCACCTAGCCAAGACACCTGGCCAGGACCACACCTGCACACAGCTATCCAGATCAAACCAGTTTAGTGTTAATTGTTAGAGGTCAGAAGCCGGCTGGGCCGACCCCATTTAAAGGCCCTACAGTCCCGTCCACGGGCATTACCATTACGTTTGCAGTACCATTATCATCCTGATTCTGGTCATACTGATTCTCATTCTGGTTGCTGTCGCCTCTCTCCCGTTCGGGTCGTCACTCGGTTCACTAAGCAGAGTCACGCACGTCCCCTCCCCAGGTCGGGAGGGAGACCTCCCGACCAGACCACGGCATCGCCAGCTAAGCAGATTCTCCCATAGGAGGCAGCCCAGCCAGCACTCACGGGGCCTACGTCAGAGTACACGTGAGTCTTGTCAGAACGTCCTAGGGTGAGTTACCTACTGTGGGAAGTGTATTCATTCAGGTGTGTCCGAGAGTCAGTGTCAAGCAACGTAAAGCATAATGTGTTAGTACCCCAATATAATAGTGATATTAAGGTGTTCATGTCATTGAGTGAAGTAATAAATAGTTGTATCAAAGAGGTGTTTAACAAGTTGTCCCTTTAAGGAGTGATGTATGTGTATTGACATACGAGATAAGATAAGCGTAGTGACGCTGAGCAAATGACACCCAGGCCACGCTACCAAGTTTCCTATCTTTACATTCCTACTCTCTATACTTCCTACTTATATATGTTGTTCTTCTCTCATTGTGTTCCGTTTCATTATATTGGTGCCAGCGAACTATGAAGTTAACTCACGCCCTCCTCGTCCCTTGTATTGGTAACAGTGTACTTAAAGTAAACCCATGCCCTCCTCCGTTCTTGCTGGTTGAATGGTCTGTCAGTGTCATCTTCACTGTTGCAGGCCTCTTCGATCATCTGGAGTCTGACCTGTCGCAGACGCCGTTGTGTCTCCTCCGCCTGTCTCGGGAGGTTTTTTGTTGCTGCTCGGTCAGCGAACAGTTTTGCAAGTCTCTCGGCTTCCTCTTCTGGGTTGGGATGGGTTGGTGGTGGTGGTGTTGCCTTCCCAGATGCCCTTCGGATCTGGGCCCACATCTTGCCAAGGGAGGTGTGCTCGTTGAGTTCGGAGCACCACTTGAGCCAGCTTGCGTGTTTTATTTCTTCCTTCTCTTCCCTGGTATCCTTGACTATGACTTGCAGGAGATGTCTGTTTGTTGCCGTGGGATGTCTCCTGTAGTTTCTTCGGGCCATGTTCACTCTGTGGTTGAGCTCTTTCACCCTGGGACAGTAGTACCAGTAGTCATTGTACTGTCTTGATGTTGGTTTTGTTTTTGGGATGGCCTCTTCTGCCGCTTGGTGAAACGCCTCGACCAATTGGTGGTGGAGGGTTGTCTCATCCACGGGTGCTGGGCCGGCCGGCTGTGATTTTTCGCGCCAGTTAGCTAGGTGTTTCTTGAAGAGTCCCCAATCTGCCTTTTGGGTATTGTATCTCCATCTCGGGGGGGGGGGTGGAGTGGGGAGTTTATTCACCTTCAGTGTTGTCAGGGTGGCGAAGTGGTCGCTGGTCAGCGTGGGGTGTATCTGCCAGGAGGCCGAAGGCTGTAGTGCACTGGAGACGAAGGTTAGATCTAGCCTTCCTCCCCTAGTGTGGGTGGGCTCACCGGTGTTCAGGAGGCAGATCTCGGGTGTATCTTGAAAGGTGGTGTATAGGTGTAGGCCGTCTTCATTTGTGGGGCTTGCCGAGCTTAGGAAGGGATGATGTGCATTGAAATCCCCTCCTATGAGTGTGGCGTGGTCAGCGGCCGAAGCAAATAATTGAGTAACCTCCAGTGAGCCCCTTGGGTTCTTGTAGATGTTGTGAACCGTTAGTTCTCGTTCTTGTAGGGTTACTTTGACGGCCTGTGTCTCGATGTTTTCGCCGCATGGAAATTGCTGCGTGACATCGGCGGAGGGTATACTTGACTTGACCAAGATCATGCATCCTCTTGTTGACGCCTGCGTGAAATGCCTCCTGTATGTCTTGTAACCGCTAAAGTCGCTAAAACGAAGCAAGGACACAGCTCCTGGGGCAGACAGGATAACCTACTCGATGCTCTTTCATGCCGGTACAGCCGGACATGAGGCTCTCCTGCAAGCCATCAATGCTTCGTGGACAGCACAAAGACTCCCACCGGAATGGAAGAAGGCAGACATACAGCCCATTCCGAAGCCCAGAGAACCAGACAAGCCGAGGCCCATCTCCCTTCTCAGCTGCATAGCGAAGACGGGAGAAAGAATGGCTCTCAACCGACTAAAGTGGAAAGTAGGCAGCCCACACCCTCACATCTTTGCTTACACCGAGAACACCGGCACAGGCAACAACATCGCCGAGATACTCAGCACAGTGGACAACAAACCAGCTCTGGTGGTCTTCCTCGACCTGGAGAAAGCCTTCGAACTAGCCAATCCATTGGCCATTGCAACTACGCTCGCAAAAAAAGGCGTCAAAGGAAGGTTGCTGGGGTGGATCCAGAACTACCTCACACAAAGGGAAGCACGAGTACGCTTTCAGGGAACAACCTCAAGCTACAGGGTCCATGAAAACGGAACCCCACAAGGAGGCATCCTCAGTCCAATGCTGTTCAATGTCCTGATGGAAAACCTAGTCAAGCTTCCGTTCAGACAAACAGCCAAGCTCCTATGCTATGCAGACGACTTACAGCTCATAGTAAGAGGATCGAACAGACTAGCCAACACGCAACACGCACTCCAACTTATAGAAGAGGAGTGCAACAGACTTGGACTCAAGATAAATCCAGCCAAGTCGAAAGCGATGGCCATCTGCACTGACACACCAGACAAGATGCTCTCCATACAAAACACGCCGGTAGTCTGGACCAACGCCCACCAGTGTCTTGGAATCTGGTTTGACCAGAAACTCACCTTCAAGCCACAACTCGAGTATCTCAGGCACAGGACGAAGAGCAGACACAATATAATGAGGTCGCTCACCAGCAAATCCGCAGGAGCAAACCTTCATGTGCTCAAAGCCTACTACACGGCCGCCATCAGATCGCTGGTAGATTACAGTGCTCCAGCACTCATTGGACTGAGAGAAGACCAAATGGCTAAGCTAGAAGTCATTCAAAACAATGCTCTCAGGACCATGCTCGGAGCACCCATGTGGACCAGAATTTGCAACCTGCAAATGGAAACCGAGCTACCACCTCTGGCAGTACGAGTCAAACAGGTGACAGCCGGTCTCCTCGCCAAAATCTGTAGAGCAGACAAGCCCACAGCTGCCAAGATTCGAATCAGTGCCTCCCTCCACCTCGACCACAGAGTGCGAGGGGCCACCTGGTCGCACGAGGCAAGCGAGGTCATCCGACACCTGCAAGCAGAAACACTCGTCAAGAACAACCAAGACACACGAGACAATGGTTACGCTGTTCCTCCACCATGGAGCCCTCCACCAGCCACACTCAAATTCACCGACCTAGGTGACAGTAAGGCCAACCTCCAGAAGGAGGACCTCCAAAAAATAACTCTCAAGGCCATAGCCACCGAGACACCGGCTGATGCAGCATCATACTTCACAGACGGCTCGGTGGACCCAAAACATCATAGATCCGGAGCGGCCTTCTACACCCAAGGTCAGACCCTCCAATGGAGACTTTCCAATGACTGCTCCACCCTACAAACAGAGCTGGTAGCAATCTTAAAGGCCCTACAACACGCTGCAACCCAACACAACAAGTCCATCATAATTCATACGGACTCGAAATCGGCCATGCAGGCGCTGCAACACAGTCAACCAAGAGACAACGTCCACATCATCACCTCGATCCTCGCACAGCTACAGGAATTCCAAAGCCAAAACCGACCAGTCGTCTTACACTGGATTCCCAGTCATGTAGGGATCGGAGGAAACGACGTGGCAGACGAAGCAGCCAAGGCAGCTACACGTTCCAGTAGCGTACACATCCAAGTTCCAGCAAGTGTGCAACAGATAAAGAATCACCTCAGAAAGACCAGCAAGCTCCACATCAAAAAGAGCTTCCTTCATGCACTCAACGCCGGGTCCCAATCAGCCAAATGGTACCTGGCGGCCACAAAAGGGGAACCACCTTTCGCTGACAGGAAAACCCCAAGACAAACCCAAGTCAGTCTTCATCGACTACGACTAGGGTACAAGTGCTCCTGGCAGATGATCGGCAATGACGTCATGGATTGCACCTACTGTCAGGAGCCAGCAGCCAACCCACTTGAGCATTATCTCCTCGACTGCGAGGTCACACAAAGCCTCCGCAACAAAATTCAAATCTCCCCAGAAACACACACAACACCAGCGGCCACTCTAACCCGAAAGGCCCATACAGACCACTTTCACCACCTACTCCGGGTCATCACACGATACCCACCACCCAGATAGCTTAGTAAGCATCCTTTCCCAGCAAGTGCGGACCCCAGTTCGGGGGGCGCGCCACTCCGAAACTGACCACGTCCAAGAGTGGGGGTTGGTGGTAAGCGTCCACTGATCGGGGGTCCGCTCACACTTGCAACCTGCAGTATCCTTCCATCTGCAGGTGGGACCAACTCCAATCCCAATCCGGTCTGGCTGCTCCTCGAGCTCCAGCCGGAACCACCAAACGGGCCGCCTATAGGCAAAGGCCCGTGTCGGACTACGGTCCGACAATCTCAACAACAACACAACAACAACCTCCTCCGTTAGCCATAACACCTGGCTCGTTAGTTCAAAAGTGCGGGATAAGAAGTTCCTGCGTAGTAGGGTGAAAAGTGTCCTAGTGTGTCTCTGTTACAGCTCAAGTGAATGTCTCTCGTCGTGGTATGCACGAATTTTTAATAGAAATATGTTCAGTGCTTAACGTGATTTCTCAGTGTCCCCCGCGATCTGTGACATTCTCAGTAGCCCAAGTGCAGTTTGATTGTTGGTCAGTGTTAAATGTAGCCATTGTGTTTCAGTGATGAAAGCTGTGTCTGTACTAACTGTTATAACTTAACATGTCTTTTACCCTACATCCTCCTCCCTGTCCTAATCCTTACCTCAACCTTACCCTTCCGTCCCTGCCCTACCCTGCCCTGCCCCCCCCCCCCCCCTGCAGCCCCGGCCTGGCCCGATCAACCACGCCTCGGCTCCTCCCCACTTCACCCGCCACGCCTCACCTCAGCCCCGCCGCGCCTCGCCTCAGCCCCACCTCACCCACCTCGTGTGACCTTACCTCCTTTTGACCAGCTCCGCCTCGTTGCGTGTGACCGTAATATTGCGATGAATGCAGAGCTTCACTCAGTGTATCTTTATGCTATTATGATTTGTGATGTACTCTTTGACGCGCAGTGATAAATGATATTCAGTGTAGTGCACAGAGCTTCACTCCCCGACCCAGCCTGATGAGAACATTGTCGTGACGGAAATGATAGTTGCCAAACATTGACGTGACGTATAAGGTGAACATTTTTTTTGCGAATACACTTCCAACTAATCCATTACCCCTTTAGGATTGTTTCTCTGTCAAATGTCACACACAGTACCACCCATGGCCAGCAGGACGTCAATCACAGTACATACGACCAGAGAAGAACCAGCATGATGAAAGCAGCGTGATGAAGGCAGCACGAAACCCACCACACACCACGTCACTTCTTTCAAGTCCTCCCTTGGTCTAGGATTAAGAAGATTTTATATTTTTCTACTTTAGGAAGTTAAGGAGTGTGGAATGAATCACCACACAACGAACCCTGGTGAGCCCAGCCAGGGAGGGATTCACCACTGTGGAAGGTGTAAGACAGGACGGTCTTTGGTCTCGCCGACACTCACGTACGGAGGGCGAGCCCTGGTCCGCGGAACCTGCCTTACGAGTCATCTAAGGAGACGACAGCCCAAACAGTGGACCGGCCTTCATCCCGGCCGGAGGTGGGCCGATGGCAGATGAACAGAAAATCGTCTGGAATATGTTGAAAATGATGATGTTGCAGAGAAGAAATACAGATGGAGCAGAAAAATTCATCTGGAATATGAAAATGAAGATGTATAAAGAAACGCAGATGAGCAGAAAAATCGTCTGGAATATGAAAATGGAGATGTATAAAGAAACGCAGATGAGCAGAAAAATCGTCTGGAATATGAATATGAAGATGTATAAAGAAACGCAGATGAGCAGAAAAATCATCTGGAATAGTATAGAAACCAGGAGGAAGTGAGAAGAAGTCAGAAGGTGTGGAGAAACGACCTACAAGGTGCGGTATGTGAAGAAAGAAGACAGAAGATGTGCTGTCCTGACATCACAAGAAAGTCAATGATGAAGGACCAACCGACTACAGCTGCTGAGCTGCCGCCATCCCCTATTTTTCAGATACCAGCTGGATGGAAGACGTGAACTATGCCGGACCCAACTAATGTACTGATGTTGTTGATGTATAATAAAAAGATATCAATACCCTAATATGTGAAGTAGGAACACTTTTTGTGTATTTTGAAGTATTTTCTCTGATTTTTGTTGATGTTTACTACAAAGAATGTCTTTTTTTAGTCTCACTTTTTTCTATGAGTTCATTTGATCAATGTTTTGGACTATGAAACACGATATTGTAGCCATATTACTGACTGAGATGAATTATTATTTTGACATGGGCTGATAAGGAGATGTAACACCTGTTGTTGTTTTGATTTGCAAGTTGTCTCGGATACAAAATCTAGATATGAAGGATTTTTTTCCATTCTATGTTCACTTGCTATGTTTCCTTTTTCTCCTGGCATAGAAGCTTTGATCTTGGCGGGAGGTATAGTGAGCTTTGTCAGATCAAACTAGCGCCAGTAGAAAAACATACACTTATGAGATTGTTGATTGTAAATGTTATCGCCCCAGGGATTATCTTTGACACCACACGTGACGTTGCTGTCTATATGTGGCATCAGTCTGTGATGAAGCTTTGGTCTTGGCGGGAGGTGTAATGATTGATTGTCAGACCAAACCTTACAGCCCAGAGTTATGTCACATGTAACAGCAAGTACACCACAGACCTCGTGGTACCACCACATTCCGGGTTGACACACCTCAGGTCGACCCAAGGGACTTGACCTCGCCCGCTAATGACGTGAGCCCGGTGACCTACAACCGCACCTAGCCAAGACACCTGGCCAGGACCACACCTGCACACAGCTATCCAGATCAAACCAGTTTAGTGTTAATTGTTAGAGGTCAGAAGCCGGCTGGGCCGACCCCATATAAAGGCCCTACAGTCCTGTCCACGGGCATTACCATTACGTTTGCAGTACCATTATCATCCTGATTCTGGTCATACTGATTCTCATTCTGGTTGCTGTCGCCTCTCTCCCGTTCGGGTCGTCACTCGGTTCACTAAGCAGAGTCATGCACGTCCCCTCCCCAGGTCGGGAGGGAGACCTCCCGACCAGACCACGGCATCGCCAGCTAAGCAGATTCTCCCATAGGAGGCAGCCCAGCCAGCACTCACGGGGCCTATGTCAGAGTACACGTGAGTCTTGTCAGAACGTCCTAGGGTGAGTTACCTACTGTGGGAAGTGTATTCATTCCAGTGTGTCCGAGAGTCAGTGTCAAGTAACGTAAAGCATAATGTGTTAGTACCCCGATATGATAGTGATATTATGGTGTTCATGTCATTGAGTGAAGTAATAAATAGTTGTATCAAAGAGGTGTTTAACAAGTTGTTCCTTTAAGGAGTGATGTATGTGTATTGAAATACGAGATAAGATAAGCGTAGTGACGCTGAGCAAATAACACCCAGGCCACGCTAACAAGTTTTCTATCTTTACATTCCTACTCTCTATACTTCCTACTTATATATGTTATTCTTCTCTCATTGTGTTCCGTCTCATTATACATACATACATACATACATACATACATACTGTTGGTTATGTATCTAAGCTACTGTGCCGAGTAGCAACCCTGTATATAAGCTACTGTGCCGAGTAGCATTTATATATATAACCACGTGGCAACACTGCACGTTATGTGGCAACATTGCCCCGAGGCTGCCATGTGGCAAGGCAGTCTCAGTCTGACTTCGTGAGCCGTGCATGGCACATGCTAGTCACCGCTTGCATTTCTCCTATCCGAATAAATGGACTTCAGTGTTACCCGGTGTTTCCCTACCCATCACTGCTTTCTTCAGGGAACACTTGGAACCTTCATGGCACAGTGAGTAGGATCTGTGGACTTACAAATGTGTGAACAATGGACAGTTAGCCGGCGATGTGCGCGTCGACTAGTGTGTTGTGTTGTGTTGCCTTGTGTTTCGCCGCAACGTGCAGTGTTGCGCCGTCACAGTGCGTTCTAGTGACGGTGGCAGTGTTACTGTCAGTGTATCAGTGTGTCTAGAGCTGAGAGTTGAGCATTGGCCTGTTTTTTGTGGTACCCACGGAGCAAGCAGATGTACACCCTTCTCGTGTGACATCCGGGGAGGCACTAACGTTTTCACCCCCGCGGCGGCTCTAGCCACCGGCATTAAGGCCACTATGAAGTGCTCTCTCAGACACACACACACACACACGCACGCACTCACTCACGGACAGAACAGTGGACTCTATGCCTTATTTCTGCTCTGTTTATGTCATATATATGTGGTTCGAGCTGATGAGGCGCCACTTTATATACTAAACAGCTCAGTTTCAAGCATAGTAAGCTGGGCGGTAAGAAGGGACAACGTCAAGATGGGAGACACGACTCCCCACCACCTTCCCCTCCACCGGGCGCAGACTCTCATCCTCCACCTCCAGTGACGGATATTGCCACAATTCTGAGGTGGATGGACGACCGGGACGAGCGACGCAGAGAGATGGAATTTCAGAGGGAGGAGATACGAAGAGAGGAGGAAAAGGCGCGCTTTGATGCAATATTGGCGACCCTGGCGCTAACCCACCCTCCCTCACTCGCGCACCAAGGTGCCAGTACCCTCCCTCCTCCACCACACCAGCATCCTCCAGGTACTCTTGCTACTCCAACAGCTCCCGAGGCATCTGTTCAACCCCCACCCGCCCTCTCACCAGACGTCACGTTTCAGCCTTTTCGTGAGTGGAGGCGGCGTTGGACAGATTACTCCACGATGGTGGACCTTGACAGCATGCCTCCAAACAAACAGCTCATCCACCTGCGGATGTGTTTGTCGCTGGAGACCCAGAGAGTTTTGGAGCACACGTTGCAAGTGCCTCCCGATTCTACATCTTCAGTGACGGATGTGCTTGACCTTTTACAGGAGCACGTTAAAGGTCGGAATAACGAGGCTTTGTGTCGCCGCGCCTTCACCAGCTGCAAGCAGGTGGAGATCGAATCCTTTGACGACTTTTTTGTACGCTTTAAGAGTTTGTCAGAGGAGATCGACGTCTGCAAGGCACACAGCCAGGAATGTAAGGAAGCCTGGATCAAGCACGGGATCTTGACAGGTGTCAGGCACGAAGAGTTAGTGCAGCGACTCATCCCCCTGGACGCTTCCTCCACACTGCAGGTGGTAGTGACTGAATGTCGGTCGTACGAGGCCAACAAGTCCGCCACCTCTGCCTTACGGGCCCCACCTGCTGTGAGAGCTATCTCACAATACAAGAAGGATAAGAAGGCTGGCAACAACGTGAAGGCTGCCGCACGTTCTTCCACGCCTCCGCCTAGTGCTTCCTGTGGCAGCTGTGGAAAGCAGCATGGCCCCAAGACATGCCCAGCCGCCGACGCACTGTGTCGTGGAT